>APFE030702854.1:71673-306392 GCA_000404065.3 Pinus taeda | reverse complement strand
TACTCATACCTTCTACCATACCTTTACCATGAAGTATTTGAAGGCCCTTCTCTCCAATATGTCCAAGCCTTTGATGCCACATCATGATCTTCTCTCTGGAGACCACTATATTTTCTGCTCCACTTTCAGGAACCACAGAACTATTGCACCCATCAATAACAGTGTTACCTTGCAGCTTGTACAGAGTTCCAATTCGAACTCCCCACATCAATACTAGTGCTCCCCGAACCATTTTGCAGGTATCCTTCTCGAACACTGTTTTTACACCTGCATTATCTAGCTTACTTATAAAAATCAGATTTCTAGCCAATGCAGGAATATGTAGAACACCCGAAAGTGTTCTAACCCTTTCACCTTGCAAATTCAACATTACTTTTCCGCAACCAACAATTCTAGCCTTCCTATCATCCCCTAATAAGACATCACCAACATCATATTTCTCATACTCGCAAAACCACTCTCTATGGGGAGTGAAGTGAAAGGATGCACCTGAGTCAATCAACCATGCCTCATGATCTACATGTGTACTTGAAGAAGCCAAGTACATATCCCCACCTTCATCTGAGGTGATTTTTTCCTCTGCATAAGGAGCATCATCAGATCCCTTTCCTTTATCAGGAGCTTTAGATTTACAGTCCCTTTTGAAGTGCCCTTCCTTTCCGCATTTCCAGCAGACCACCTTTGTAGGTTTTCCTGGAGATTTAGATCTCCCTCTAGATTTAGATCTCCCACTTGATGACTTATTTTTGTTTCTATTCTGGGACCGTCCTCGTGCAGACAAGGCATCACCATTCTAGTTCTCCATATTTTTCCGTCACATTTCCTTCGTCAGCAAGGATGAGACTATTTCATCAAAATCAAAGGCAGTCACATTGCTACCTATTGAAATAACCAGACTATTCCACGAGTTTGTAGAGAACACAACAAACTGATGCACTTATCTTCATTGAAATTTTAATATCAACAGATGCTAATTGACTTACCACAGTGTTAAATGCATTCAGATGCTCTTTCACCGAGTCTCCATCTTTCATCCTTAGGTTATACATCTTTTTCCGCAGGAATAGTTTATTTACTAGAGACTTAGATTGGTACAAAGTCCCTAACTGTCCCATAAAGCCTTCGCCGTAGCTTCCCCTGATACATTCAACAATACTGAATCTGAGACACACAATCGTATTGTGCTCTTTGCCTTCCGATCCAACTTCTTCCATTCTTCATCGGTCACTCTTGTTGGTTTAGTACCCAGATCTACCGCGATCCACTGATCTTTATCCACCAACAGATCCTCCATCTTGAGTTTCCACAACTCAAAACTCTGACCATTGAACTTCTCAATCTCTATCTTTCCGCTGCTCGCCATCTTCTTTCACCACCGAATTGATCTCGCAGATCTCCCACTGAACAGGGTCTACCACAGGCCCGAGCGAAACCCCTCAGCAATAAAGGCGTCCCCTTGAAGCCAAAATAGCTCTGATACCAAATGTAGGTTTTAACCCCGTACAGAAATTACCTGCATACGAATTCTAAAACACAAAAAATAAACAATGCAAGAGCATAACACATAAAATACATATACATAGAGATTTTCCCCTGGATCCCAAAACCACGACTACCGGCTTGATTTTTCATTATATTCCTTTCAAAGTTATAATACAGATTTAAACATGCTGAAGCATCCAATACCATCGAACGAAAACCATCACGTCCAATACCATGGACTGAAAACCATCGCGTCCAAAAAACATGTGCGAAAATCATGCACAAAACCATAGGTGGGTCCGCTTGTTAGTGCCTAGATTTACCTCAGGGTGAGAAAGGTATGATCCAAGGCCAACATCAAACCACGCTTAACCTGGTAGCTAGCCCTACTAGGTCGGGAGAGGGCTCTCTCTGGGTCAATCTTAGCAAATTATGATCACTAAAGGCTTGAGATGACTGACTTAACTACTGATCTTAGGCTAGGTATAAGTGAAAATAGTTTGATTGGATAAAATGATGTGCTTTCTGATTCTAATGAAAAAGGAAGATCTTGGGTGTAGGGAATGAGGCTCAGTCTTGTAGAGATCTCAATGGGGAAAGGTAGGCATATGAGTTTGGCACTTTGAATCAAATGAGATGGAGGGATTAGATAGAGGAGGATTTGAAGAGGGAAAAAGAAGCCATGGATCCTCTCCAAACAACTGAAAACATCAAGAAACTAAAGCAAACCTCAAGTAGAGCACTGCACTTTCAATGGGTTCTACTTTCACTCTTGTTTGATTTAGCTGAGAAGAAATAAGAGAGAAAATGACATACATAACACATAAGTAAATTCACAAATACATAAGAAAGCACTGTACCAAAACAACATGCCATAGGGATCCCAAAGAGTGCTACAAACTCTGGTCTCAATTCCTTAGCCAAAATGTTGATATGAGTGTACAATGAAACTCCTTACTTTCTCAAGAGTCCAACCATGCTAATGACTGAAAAAACATAAGATATAGATAAACCATAGCTCATCCTAGCCTCTAGGGGTTGAGCTCACATGTTTAGGAGCTGTTCCAACTAATTATAAACTGAGAACTAGAAATTAGGCAGTGGAACAACATGCCTCTAGAAACAAGGGAACTGATTCATTCAGTTTCAAACAACTTTTTAACAGATGAATCTACCTCCATAAGTGAAAATTTGACATATTTACATCATGATCCATCAATGTACATTAAATTAGATCACAAATGTGACATTAAGAAGGTGAAAAAGTCAAATTGGCAAAAGCTAGGTGAAAAACAGAGCATTCCTGGTCAAACTAGGCCAAATTTCCTTTATGCGCCGCGCCTGATTCTCTATGCATAGCACCTGTTTGGAGCCACTTTTGAAGGCCTTCTCAGTGTCCAAATTTTCTCTAAGTGTGCTTGCTGGAAAGGACTACCTATATACTTTCCCGCCCAAGTGGAATTTTTCAATTTCACCTCCATTTGCCCATCCAAAATTCAATTCTCCCTACAGTGCTTCCTGTTTGTCAAAATAGGGGTAGTAAGGTCATTTTTTGAGTGTTTTTGACCTTTTTGAGTGCTCAAAACCTATCCAAATTTCCTAGGCATAGGTAGGCAAGCATATTTTTCAATGCCAAAGCCCAAAAAGATGAGTTTTTCTGATTTGGAGGCTCCTATCAAAAGCAAGTGCCACGTGGCACGACGCATAGAGCAGAAAATCCTGTTTTTTGTGCCAAAAATTTCAAAAATGCAAAAAGTGCCCTAAATTTTTTGAAATTTGGGCTAAGTCTTCTCCATCAAGCATTGTGTTAGGCCAAGGAAGCCTCAGCCAATATCTAAAGTCGATCATGCTCCTTTCGCCTCTTTTATGACCTCTTCAATTTTGCGTTTAAGCTCCTGATTCTCACCTTGCAAACTTTGTTTCTCGCCATGTAATGATATGCCATATGTCTCAACAATGTCTTCTCCTTTTTGGCCTTCTCCAACAACCACTCTAAGTGGATATTGAATCTTTCAAGCTAAGAATCCTGATCAACATTGATCTCTTGCTCAAGCGAAGTGAGCTCCACCCTCCTCCTTTGGGCATCTTGGCGATTCTCTTGAATGTTTTGCAACTCCATAATTGCTTGCTAATCTTCAAGCTACTTTTTCCTTTGCTCCAAGTACTTTATAATCCACTTAGCCCTCTCCAAGTGGAGGGACAAGGAATTGATGTCTGCCTATTTCTCTTGGATGATTTCTTTGAGATTTGTGCTTTGTGGGCCCACATCTGTATCATCACCCTCAATGAGAATGAAATCTCGCTCACCTGAAGGCCACTCATCCTGTAATGGCCTCTTGCCTTTGTCCTGAACTTGTTGTGCTGATGACGGAAGCGAGACCCCTTCCACCCCGGTTGGAAATAATACTTGCTTTGCTACTGCGAACAACTATCTAGTGTGCTTCTGATAAGTGATAAACACCGACATACTAGCAGTTGTGTCTCATCAAAAGCCTCCGAAGGTCCCTAAGGAGCTGTGAAAAACTGACGAGAAATGAAGTCCTCCCAAGTGATGCCCTTCAATCCAAGTTGATGGATGACCACAATCTTAATAAGAGCAAAATGGTAAATATTGTTGAAATGTTGCTGAGGAGTCTTGTGTTGTACTAGGGTGGTCATCTTCTCAATATTTTGGCACATGAAGTAGGGGAGGTTCATCATCTTCACCCTAGTAAAATGCATCAGCAACCTGATATCATAGGCATATAAACAGGGAAAACCGGCCCTCACAACTGAAATACTTCATTGTCATTTTCATTAAAGGAGCATATGAATCTTTGAGGTACCAAAAATGAAACACTCTCCTGAGTTGTCTCAAATAACCAGGCTTGATGTATGGTTCATAATGTTGCCTATCAATTTGTTGTCTCTTGTTCCATTGCTCTCCAATGTTAGGAATATCGGTTGCTAGTGAAATAGATTCTGGTGTTAAAGTGAATGTGACACCAACTAGAGTGGCTTGACCATCATGTAAATGAAGCACAAATAAGCGGGCCAACTCATGGTGAAACTAAATTCTAGGAACCTTCTCACAAAATTCATAGCAGGACTGGTGCTGGAAACAAGTGATGGCGAGAGGGCAGGCCTGTAACTCAGTAAGAGTGGTTGGTTCTTCTCGAATATGTTTGTCACCTTTATGAGGTCTCCTGGGTGCATGTACCTCTATAGGTGAGTCACTGTGTGTCTCCTCTTCATGATCATATGAGGGATCAGATTCCATCTCTGCTAGTGGGTGAGCTGTCTTGATGAGGGATAAGAAATTTATGGTGTTTTTTGATTTTTTCCACCAAGGGAAAAGTAATATAAGGGACTGTAGACGAAGGAAAAATGAGGGATTTTTGGAACTGTAGGGACAGGGTTTAGTTATGGAAACAGGGGATTAGGGAGTAGTTTGGGAGTTTTCGATATAACACTAGGGTTTTGGGAATTATATCTAGGATTTTAGGGAGAATTGGATTAGGGATAGGGATATGTGAGTTTTTTGGAATATGAGAATTAGGAAATAGGGGAATAAACTAGGAGAATGAGTGAGGGAGTGGAAAGGTAAGGGAATGACAAGATTGACTCGGCAGCCAAAAAATCAATACAAACCCTAAGCATTGTTTTCCTTTGAGAGAGAGGTAGGGTTTGATTTTGGTTAACACAACCACCGTAAACTTTGTAGAAAACTCTTTCACTATCCAAGAGGAGAGCTACACTTACTTGTTCAGTGGAGAATTTGGGTGATTTTGGCATTTTGAGGGAGTTGTTGAAGAAATCGGGCTTGGCACCTCTATGCATCGCGCGTCAAATCCAGCGCACCGTGCACTGTGTATGCATCGCGCTAGTTCAGTTTAACACTGGAAATCACGGCTCTATGCACCGCACCTACTATGTGTATCGTGCCACTTGCCCAGTGCGTTGTGCCTCTAAATTCGGGCAATTTTCTCACCAATGTCTTCTTTTGCTCAAACACGGCTTTGCTCTTACTCACACTTTGTTGCTTGGGTGCAAATGAGCTTTTAATTTGAAGGAAATAATTATATACAAGGAGATTTTAATTTTTTGGTTCCAAAACCCACTTTTACAATGTTTGGAAAATGATTTTATTTTTTCACTCTGTTTTTGAGCTTTTTCACTTTATTTGAGTTTGTGATGAATTGAATGACTTGTGTTTGTGTGCTTTGCAGGGGGTTGGATCTACTGAGGTTAGGGAAAGTGACCAGGGTTGTAGGTGAAGTGATTTACATATGAAGGAAATGAAATTACATGAATTTATACAATAAAACCTTAAATACTCTGTTTTTCCTCAAAATAGAGTTTTGAGGAAAAATACATCTTTGAACACTTGATTATAAAATTCATTGATACTGGAACCTCCTCATGTGCCTGCTAGCTATTATTGGAAATTTTGAAACCATTTTTAATGAAACCCTAGACGTAATGACAATAAAACCTTGGAAAAGACTTTTACAATTTTAAAGACAAAAAGGTGACTGTATATGATTTTGATGAAAAAACATGGGCCAACAGGTAAATGACATGAGGGAAACTGTAGGTGAAGCCACTACCGTCAGATGATCCATGCTCCTAATGGAATGTAGTTGACTAGGAAGGACACCTAATATGCAATGCAACAAGAGGATTTGATCTCTGATGGAGGGATGAAGATACCGACACTAACATTGGCTCCAATGGGGATGGTAGCTCCTTGGAGGTGCCAAGAACTATAGATCTATGGGAAAGAAAACAGTGCCTTCGTCCATTGGGCTATGGAGTCAATAAATTCGACAAATCAAAACCAAATTATTTGACTCAATTTCAGGACTGAAAAGTGACTCAAACTGACTCAATTTCAAGACTGAAATCGATTGAAAGACCTGACTCTAACAAACCAAACCAAAAATAAAATCAAACCTCATCTTTATAGCCTTCACCTCGGGCCCCAAACTAAAGGATGAAAACTGTACACACTTGTAATGAACTTTAAACAAACTGGTATATACAATGACGAGTAGGACAACAGAAAACATTTCACCAATAATACCGTTTGAGGAGCCAACCATTGACCGGCCCACCAGGATAGTCTTCACCATTCATCTCCTGCAAAAGGAAAGCATTCTGTCCCTGATATGCAGTAATCTTGTACGGTCCTTTCCAAATATTTTCAAATTTTCCATGTTTACCTTTCTCTTCGTTCCTTGCATCCCATTTCAGCACTATGTCTCCTATTTCAAACCTGTCTGCCTTTGGTTTTCATTCATATATTCTCTTGATTCTTTCTTGTAGCTTGAAAGTGTTCTGAAATACCTCCTTTCTAGTTTGTTGCAAATGAATCATTTGATTGATCCTCCACGACAAACCATCATCTTCGCTGCCTGCTTCTTGCAGAAGTTTGACCACCAGGACTGCCAAAGAGGTCGGGAAGACTATGTCCACACTGTACACAAGCTCAAAATGAGACATGCCTATAGATTTCTTTTGACTTACCCTGTCTACCCAAAGTGCATTAACTAGCTTTTGTGCCAACTTTTCTTGTTAGTTTCCAGCAGCTTTTTGATAATGTTGACAAGATATTTATTTGAGGATTCTGCCAATCCATTGCCTTGTCGGTAATAGGCAATCGAGTGCCCCAAATTGATTTGATATCTATGAAAAAATGACAATCATTCTTTTTGATTTAAAGGCTGCTGCATTGTCAGTGATCAACTTATTTGGATAGCCAAAATGAGACAAAATGTTGTTTTCAAGGAATGAGATAATTACCGAATCGGTGGCCTGCCTTGTAGGAACTGCCATAGCCCATTTGGTGAAATAATCCATTGCTGTGAGGATCCATTTATGCTGTGCTGGAGAAGAAGGATGAATTTCATCGATGAAATCCAAACCCCACTACTGAAATGGAGCACTTACTTCAATGGGCTTGAGTGGTAAAGGCTGCAACTTCCGCTTACCTTGAAAAATCTAACATTTGTGGTAGCTGGCCATTGTTTTCTACACGTTAGCAAAAAGAGTTGGCCAATAATACCCCGCTCTCAAGATTTTATTGGATGTTGTCTTCCAAAAAAGATGGCCTCCGCAATATCCTTTGTGAAAGTCTTCCATAACTTGTTTTGCCTCTTCTTCCACTAAACAATTGAGTAAGACAGCACCAGGGTCTTTGCAATAGAGTGCACCATTCATGATACAAAATTTTGCAACTTTCAATTTCAGTGTTCTACTTTTGTTCTTAGCCATTCCGAGTGGTGATGACAGATTTTGGAGTACATAGACAATGTCCGAATACCAAGGGAACGAAGGAAAATTTCTGATACCTGAGCGGGAAGATTCTCTTCATCTTCCTCAGACATAGAAGTGATTAGATTAATGTCCAGGGTGTGCAGATTTGATTTAGAAATTAGTTTAGCTAGCCCCTGTCCTTTAATGAGCTTTGTCGGTTTGATTTCCACGTCACACTCCAACAAGGCAGCAATCCATTTGCATCTTCTCCCCTCTGGATCTGTTTACACTAAGACATCCTTAACAGCAGCATTGGGGAAATAGGCAAGAATGTGAGAATGCAAAATATAAAACCGAAAATCTTTCAATGCCTTTACCAAAGCAAGGGCCTATTTTTCAATAATATTGTATTTCAATGCCACATCCCTTATGGTTCTACTGAAAAATGCAATTGGCTTCTTGAGATGGTCTCTTTTCTACATCAAGACCATTGCCATAGTATGATCTAAGGCAAATGAAAACAAAATAAAATCCTGAGTATAGTCTAGGCTGATCAAAACCGGAGCTGAAGAAAGAGCTAGTTTCACCAAATTAAAGGACTTAACTACTTCCTCAGTCCACCTTACTGCACTATCTTTTTTTATCATGTTTGTGATTTCTCTTAAATGTTTTGCAAGATTGGGCACAAAGCGACATAAGAAATTTATCTTACCATTGAAGGATTGGATTTCTTTCTTACTTCGTGGAAAATCAATTTTTTGAATGGCCTCCACCTGAGCTGGATCAATGCGGATGCCCTCCTTTGAGATAATATGCCCGAGAAGCTTGCCTTCATCCATGGTGAACAAACTTTTCTTTGGATTGAGAGAGATGCCATACTTCCTACACTGCTAAAACACAATCTTTAAGTGACAAAGTTGATCTTCATCTGAATTAGAGAAAACTGTCAAATCATCTAGATAAACAACTAGAAAAACATCTTTTTCATTAGCAAATACGATATCCATCACCCGTTGAAAGGTTGTACCAACATTTTCAATCCGAAAGGCATCTTTGCATAATGAAAAGTTCCCTACGGAGTGGTGAATGCTATTTTGTCGCAATCATCCCATGGACAAGAATTTGGTTATAACCCAAATAACCATCGAGTAGCGACATGCGGGATGCTCCAACTACTCCCTGAAGTATGTGATCCATCTTAGGCAATGGATAGTTGTCTTTCAAGGATACTTTGTTTAGATTTCTAAAATCAATACATACGGAATCTCACATGTTTTCTTGCGCACGGGCACCAAGTTTGAAATCCAATCTGAAAATCTTATGGGGACTATGATATTGGCTTTTTACAACCGATTCACTTCCTTCTCAATTGAGGGTAGCAACTTTGGATTTATTCTTCTTATCTTCTGACAAAAAGGCTTTTGATTTGGCTTGATCAGGATGACATGCTGAATTATGCTTGTATCATATGACTTCAAATCTGAATAATCCCAAGCAAATACATCAAAAAAAGAGGATAACAAACTGATATACTTTTCTTTTACCTGTGGAAGCAATGTCTTTGATAATTTTACCATCTTAGGATTTTCAGTTGATCCAATGTTCACATCCTCAATTCCTTTCTCGGTTGGCAGCAAGCTTGGTTTTCGAGCCACGTCATCATGATTGAACAACTCCTCTAAAGGTATTAGACCTTTAGGATGATGTTGTCTTTGAGCTACAAAACTTCCATTTGATTGACTTCTATATCCGCCTCACCGTCATCATACTCCACATCAATAGAAGTGTCTTTGAATTTACCTTCATTTTGTAGAAATTCATCGATCTCATCATCATCTCAAAACACTATCCAATACCTTTGATTGTCGGGGATAGCTGGGTGATGTTTCACATGAATCTCAAACTTGTTGTTTGAATTCATCGAAATTTTAAAATTACTCATTGTTGTTGCAAGTGAATCTGCAATGACATTCTGAGTACGGGGGACATATGACAAAGTGTAATCTGAAAATACTTTCAAGATACACAACACCGCATTGCGGTAGGCCCACATTCGAGGATGCTTAGCTTAGTATTCCCATTTCACCTACTTGATAACTAACTTGGAGTTGCCATACACTGAAATCTTTTTGGCATTCAACTTTCTAAGAATTTTCAAACCAGCAATTAAAGCTTCATATTCAGCCTCATTATTTGAACAGTCGAAAGCTAGTTTATAAGAACAGACCCTTACATTGCTTGGCACTTTGTTTGGGGTGAAAACAGGGTTGTGTATCCAAATGCCAATTCCATCACCTTCCCTTCCTACCACGCCATCAAAATCCATGTTCCACAGGCCTACTTCATCCTCATCCAAATGCTGAAATTATGTTTGCGTCACTTTTTCTTTCTTGCTGTCCATCAATATGTTGCTACTATCGGAAGGTTGATTGCTCAGTGGTACTATGAAGTCCTTGCTTTTCTTGCTTTAAGACCTCTCTGAAATTTTCAGAGATCTCGGGAATGTCTTCTACTTCAACTACTTGGATATTTACATCATTAAAGCTATTTGAATACAAACAAATGATTCTAAATTAGTATGTACATAGTTGATTGGATGATTCACTAGCTTCTCCTTGCTAGTGATCATGTACTTCATCTTTTATTCCCGATATTTTCCTCATCTGATCGAACATAAGAATGGTAGCATAGGAGAAATCAAGTTGCATTGTCCCTTTAATCTTTTCTCCCCAATATCTGGAAAGAAGCATGCCAAACCTAGGAGGTAGGATCAACTGTTATCTTTCACTTGCTAACGGTGTTTTGTTGGTGGTAGGATCAACTGTCTCTTTTCCCTTTTTCTGCACATTAGGAGGATCATTCTTTGGCACTACTACCTCCTTCCTTTTCTGAATTGGATTTACGAGCACATCTCTACTTTGGAGTGAATATTGTCATTGCTGAGCTGATAAAGCATTCATGTATCCTCTTTGGTATTCATCAGACTCTTCCTCAAGAACTGTTTCATTTGCAAAAATGAAATTTTCATCCCTTTGTTCAGCTGAATTCTCGGAGTACTCCTTATCTTCAGCGATGAAAATTGGCATATCATCGGGTGTAAAGAAATGATTCTCTTCTCCAATCACATTCTCTTCTTCATTTGATTCTGGACCATGTACAAAATTCTGCTGTAAGAGTGTTTGCACTTGTTGTTGCACTGCTTGATCTTGGGCTCACTGCTCTCTTTGTTTGATCCTAAATTGTGGCTGCTGCTGGCCACAGAAGTTAGGATTTTTGACTTGTGGTTCAGGCTTGTCAAGTTTCAACCTATCAAACATCTGCTCCATCTTCCGAAGCATTTGATGTGAAGTGGAAGCCTCTTCCTTTATTGTGACTTTCTTTTCAGCTCTTGCTCTAGCTCTTTTGGCAAGGAGATTTTCTTCAACGCTGACTGTAATCTTCTGCATGTCTTCCACAGTGGTTGGATCTCTATCTCTTAATTGATAGTCCATATCAGTATCAAAACTGTCCAGAAACTTAATCAAGGCCAGAACCATCGGTGGCTTTATATGATCAGGAATTGCATTGTAAACAGAGTTGAATCTAATACAATAATCTTGGACAGACTCACCAACATTCCGATTCATGTGCTCATATTCTGAAAGGATCTGAAGAGGATTTTTCTTCACTTCCCAGTGATCTAAGAATTGCTTTTGTAGATTGGAAAATGTAGTGATACTTGCAGCTGGAAAATATCTGAACCATTTCCTTACTTCACCACCAAATGTTTGTACAAATAGTCTCATTGTCACATTTTTTGCATCAATCTCATGAAGGTCGAAGAAATTTTTCATCCTATCCTCATGTTGCTGAGCTGTAACACTGTGAGGAGTGCCATCAAATAAAGGGATTTTTCTTTGATAATCGGTGGGCATACCAACCAAATTTTGAGGGAGCACGAGTGCAAAACGAGCAGCCATTGCTCTCGCTGGATTCGGTCTTGGGGATGTTGCGGGAGTGGGTGCAGCTGATGTATGGGGTGTATGAGGAGGTGCGTGTGGAGGCGAAGAAATTTTGGATGTTTGAGGAGTAGAAGGAGTAGACGGAGGTGATACTACTGTAGACTTTTGATTAGAGATAGTAGGCTGCACAGGGATGGTGGGAACGAAAGGAGTTTCGGTGGGAATTCCGGAGCTACATGCAATTGTGGAGGATCCAAGGGTTGTAGATGCAATTTCTAAGAAATCAGCAATGTTTGAAGCCACAATTGAAGTTTGAAGCTATTTCAATATATAATCATCAATTGATTTATTAGCCTTTTCAGTTTCAAGAGCTGTGACAAATTCTAGATTCAGGACAGTAGAACCAACAACACTTTCAGATTTTGTTTCAAACAGTGACAGACTAAACTGTTCGTCAAACTCAAGCACGTCAAGATACTCAAAGACCATAGGACATGAATGAGATTTGAACACATGAATTACAGAAATCTCTTGATGAAGAATTCGTGGGATAATATTGGGATTTTCATACACAGGAGGGGGATTTGGATCTGGATTAGCTCTGGTATATCTTCTGGAAACCAGTGTGCTATTATTTCCAAGAAATCAAATGGACATTAACAACTTGTTCAGCCTATCAAATCCTAAACTTATCATCCAAAAGCTTAGAATTATCAGATGTACTGGGGTGATTTGCAGGTTAGATATTCCATTTATAAGACTAGACTGGAGATTGACTAAAGTAGCGTTTATCTACTTGTGCTAATGCAAAGCAAAAGCATTTCGAAGGCTACCTGGCTAATCTTCAAACTCCATATGTAGTTTATAAAATGAGGAATACTAAAAAAAAAATAATTTCTTCCCCAGTATGGTCGCCACTATGTTAGTTCCTAGAGTTACCTTAGGCTGAGAAAGGTATGATCCAAGGCCAACATAAAACCACGCTTAACCTGGTAGCTAGCCCTACCAGGTCAGGAGAGGGTTCTCTCCGGGTCAATCTCAGCAAATTATGATCACTAATGACTGATTTAACTACTAATCTTGGGCTAGGTATAAGTGTGAAGAGTTTGATTGGATAAAATGATGTGTTTGCTGACTCTAATGAAAAAGGCAGATCTTGGGTGCAGGGAATGAGGCTCAGTCTTGTAGAGATCTCAATGGGGCAAGGTAGGTAATTGAATTTGGCACTTTGAATCAAATGAAATGGAGGGATTAGATAGATGAGGAGTTGAAGAGGGAAAGAGAAGCCATGGATCCTCTCCAAACAGCTGAAAACATCAAGAAACTAAAGCAAACCTCAAGTAGAGCAATGCACTTTCAATGGGTTCTACTTTCACTCTTGTTTGATTTAGTTGAGAAGAAATAAGAGATAAAATGACATACATAACACATAAGTAAATTCAAAAATACATAAGAAAGAACTGTACCAAAACAACATGCCACAGGGATCCCAAAGAGTGCTGCAAACCTTGGTCTCAATTCCTTAGCCAAAATGCTGATATGAGTGTACAATGAAGCTCCTTACTTTCTCAAGAGTCCAACCATGCTAATGACTGAAAAACATAAGATATAGATAAACCATAGCTCATCCTATCCTCTAGGGGTTGAGCTCACATGTTTAGGAGCTGTTCCAACTAATTCTAAACTAAGAACTAGAAATTAGACAGTGGAACAACATGCCTCTAGAAACAAGGGAACTGATTCATTCAGTTTCAAACAACTTTTTAATAGATGAATCTACCTCCATAAGTGAAAATTTTACATATTTACATCATGATCCATCAATGTACATTAAATTAGATCACAAATTTGACCTTAATAAGGCGAAAAAGTCAAACTGGCAAAAGCTAGGTGAAAAATAGAGCATTCCTGGTCAAACTAGGCCAAATTTCCTCTATGCGCCGTGCCTGATTCTTTATGCATAGCGCCTATTTGGAGCCACTTTTGAAGGCCTTCCCGAAGTCCAAATTCACTCCAAGTGTGCTTGTTGGAAAGGTCTTGCTACCTACGTTCCAACCCAAGTGGAATAAATTTGGCCTCCATTTTCCCCTCAAAACTTCAATTCTCCCAATGCTTCTTGTGTGTCAAAATAAGGGCAGTAAGGTCATTTTGTGAGTGTTTTTGACCTTTTTGAGGGCTCAAAACTTGTCCAAATTTCTTGGCCATTGGTAGGAAAGCATATTTTTCCATGCCAAAAATACTGAGTTTTTGTGATTTGGATGCTCCTATCAAAAGTGAGCACCACGTGGCACAGTGCATAGAGCAGAAAATCCTGTTTTTTGTGCCAAAAATTTCGAAAATGCAAAAAGTGCCCCAAATTTTTTGAAATTTGGGCTCAGTCTTCTCCATCAAGCATTGTGCTCAACCAAGGAAGCGTTAGCCAATATTTGAAGTCGATCATGCTCCTTTCGCCTCTTTGATGCCCTCTTTAATTTTGCCTTTAAGCTCCTGATTCTCGCCTTGCAAACTTTGTTTCTCGCCATGTAATGATATGCCATATGTCTCAACAATGTCTTCTCCTTGTTGGCCTTCTCCAACAACCTCTCTAAGTGGATATTGACTCTTTCAATCCAAGACTCCCGGTTGGCATTGATCTCTTGCTCAAGTGAAGTGATCTCTTTGGGTAGCTTAGTGATTCTCCCGATGTTTTGCAACTCCATAATCGCTTGCTAATCTTCAAGCTTCTTACTCCCTTGCTCCAGGTACTTTATAATCCACTTAGCCCTCTCCAAGTTGAGGGACAAGGCAGTGATGTCTGCCTGTTGCTCTTGGATTATTTCTTTGAGATTTGTGCTTTGCGGGCCCACATCTGTATCATCACCCTCAATGAGAATGAAGTCTCACTCACCCGAAGGCCCCTCATCCTATAATGGCCTCTTGCCTTTGTCCTGAACTTGTTGTGCTGATGACAGAAGTGAGATCCCTTCCACCCCGAGTGGAGATAATACTCGCTTTGCTGCTGCGAACAAGTGTCTAGTGCCCTTCTGATAAGTGATAAACACAAGCATACTAGTGGTTTGTGTCTCATGCAAAGCCTCCGAAGGTCCCTGAGGAGCTGTGAAAAACTCACAAGAAATGAAGTCCTCGCAAGTGATGCCCTACAAGCCAAGCTGATGGATGACCACAATTTTAATAAGAGAAAAATGGTAAATACTATTGAACTGCTGCTAAGGAGTCTTATGCTGTACTAGGTGGTCATCTTCTCAATATTTAGGCACATGAAATAGGGGAGGTTCATCATCCTCACCCTGGTAAAATGCATCAGCAACCTGATATGATAGGCATATAAACGGGAAAACTGGCCCTCACAGCTGAAATACTTCATTATCAGTTTCATTAAAGGAGCATATGAATCTTTGAGGTACCGAAAAGGAAACACTCTCCTGAGTTGTATCAAATAACCGGGCTTGATGTATGGTTCATAATACTGCCTATCAATTTGTTGTCTCTTGTTCCATTGCTCTCCAAGGTTAGGAATACCGGTTGCTAGTGAAATAGATTCTGGTGTTAAAGTGAATGTGACGCCAGCTAGAGTGGCTTGACCATCATGTAAATGAAGCACAAACAAGTGGCCCAACTCATGGTGAAACTAAATTGTAGCAACCTTCTCATAAAATTCATAGCAGGACTGGTGCTAGAAACAAGTGATGGCAAGAGCAGAGGCCTGTAACTCAACAAGAGTGGTTGGTTCTTCTCGCATATGTTTGCCACCTCTATGAGGTCGCCTGGGTGCATGTACCTCTATAGGTGAGTCACTGTGTGTCTCCTCTTCATGATCATATGAGGGATGAGATTCCATCTCTGCTAGTGGGTGAGCTATCTTGATGAGGAATAGGAAATTTATGGTGTTTTTTTATTTCTTCCACCAAGGAAAAAGTAATATAAGGGACTGTGGAGGGAGGAAAAATGAGGGATTTTTGGGACTGTAGGGACAGGGTTTAGTTAGGGAAACGGGGGATTAGGTAGTAGTTCGGGAGTTTTGGTATAACACTAGGGTTTTGGGAATTATATTTAGGATTTTGGGGAGAATGGGATTGGGAATAGGGATATGTGAGTTATTTGGAATATGAGAATTAGGAAATAGGGGAATAAACTAGGAAAATGAGTGAGGGAGTGGAAAGGTGAGGGAATGACAAGATTGACCTGGCAGCCAAAAAATCAATACAAACCCTAAGAACTGTTTTCCTTTGAGAGAGAGGTAGGGTTTGATTTTGGTTAACACAACCACCATAAACTTTGTAGAAAACTCTTTCAGTATCCAAGAGGAGAGCTGCACTTACTTGTTTAGTGGAGAATTTGGGTGATTTTGGCGTTTTGAGGGGGTTGTTGAAGAAACTGGGCTTGGCAGTTCTATGCACCTCACCTCAAAACCAATGCGCTACACACTATGTATGTGCCATGCCAGTTCATTTTAACACTGGAGATCTTGGCTCTATGCACTGCGCCTGCTGTGTGTGCCGCGCCACTTGCGTAGTGTGCCATGCCTCTGAATTCGGGGAATTTTCTCACCAATATCTTCTTTTGCTCAAACACGGCTTTCATATTACTCACACTTTGTTTCTTGGGTGAAAATGAGCTTTTAATTTGAAGGAAATAATTATATACAAAGGAGCTTTTAATTTTTTGATTCCAAAACCCACTTTTACAATGTTGGAAAAATGACTTTATTTTTCACTCTGTTTTTGAGCTTTTTCACTTTGTTTGAGCTTGTGATGAACTGAATGACTTGTGTTTGTGTGCTTTGTAGGGGGTTGGCGCTACTGAGGCTAGGGAAAGTGACTAGGGTTGTAGGTGAGGTGATTTACATATCAAGGAAATGAAATTACATGAATTTATACAATAAAACCTGAAATACTATGTTTTTCCTGAAAACAAAGTTTTGAGGAAAAATACATCTCTGAACACGTGATTATAAAATTTATTGATACTGGAACCTCCTCATGTGCCTGCTGGCTATTATTGGACATTTTGAAACCTTTTTTAATGAAACCCTAATGAAACCCTAGACCTAATGACAATAAAACCTTGGAAAAGACTTTTGCAATTTTAAAGACAAAAAGGTGACTGTATATGCTTTTTATGAAAAAACATGGGCCAGCAGGTAAATGACATGAGCGAAACTATAGGAGAAGCCACTACCGTAAGATGATCCATGCTCCTAATGGAATGCAGCTGACTGGGCAGGACACCTAATGTGCAATGCAACAAGAGGATTTGATCTCTGATGGAGGGATGAAGATATCGACACTAACACTCCCCAACCTAACATAGGGTCTGAAACCAAAATTTTCTAGGGCACTACCCCAGACCCCATAAAGTGGGGTTACAGGTGCCCCTCAAAACCCCTATTAACTACGTGGAAAGAATATAACACAACCCAATAGGGAAGAGAGCTAAATGGATTGAAAAATTCATAGAATTTAACATAGAGGTGAAGCCCACTAAGCTTGTCAAAGGCCAAGGCTTGGCTAAACTTATGGCTAAAGAGAATTGTAGCTTGTTAGACATAAATTCCATGAGTCTAAATTCAGATTATGAGTAGGCAGAGGGATCAGCAGAAGAGCAAGAGTGGAATTAGTCTTTGGCCGAAAATCTAGCCACATGTGAATGGTATTACAACATAGTTCATTTTTTGCAAAAGATAGAAGTCCCTTCAGGGCTTAGCTCAACTCAAGCTCATGCCATTAAACTCAGATCATCCAAATTCTATATTCATAGATATTTTCTTTATTGGAAAGACCCATCAGGAATCCTCTTGAGGTATTTAGATAAAGAACAATCTATGGAAGTCATGCATCAATTCCATTCTAGCATCTGTGGAGGGCATTATTATTGGAAAACCACAACTCCCAAAATCTTGAGGGCTAGATATTATTGGTCTACCTTGTTCTCTGATGTGTTTTAATTTGTAAAAGCTTGTGACAAGTGTCAGAGGTTTGCAGGCATACAACAACTAAAATCTCCGCCCCTAAAGCCAATACATGTCAATGGTCCCTTCCAGCAGTGGGGCTTGGACTTTATAGGTGAGGTCAATCCACATTCTAGTGGCCGAAAAAAATGGATCTTAGTAGCCACTAATTATTTTACCAAGTGGATTGAGGCTATACCCACTAAGAATGCCAATCATCAAGTTTTCATAAAATTCTTAAATGAGAATATTTTCACTAGATTTGGTTGCCCAACCAAACTAGTCACTCATAACGTAGCAGCTTTCAAAGCAAAATAAGTGGTGGACATGATTGAATCCATGGGCATTAAAGTGGTGCATTATACCTCATATTATCCTCAAGGCAATGACCTAGCAGAATCATCTTACCAAAGTCTGGTAAGGGTAATCAAAAAGCTGTTAGAGGACAACAAAAAGAGCTGGGATTCCAAGTTGAAATTCACACTATGGGTTGATAGAGTTACCATCAAAAAGTCCATAGGGAATTCTCCATTCAAATTGGTTTATGGTGCTGATGTTGTTTACCCCATCCAGCTCATTCTCCCTGTGGCTAAGTTCTTGCAAGAAGACCAAGATGAGGAGAATGATATGGTAAGAAGAATGAATAACCTGGTTGAACTACATCAGATGAGAGAGTAGCTGGTTGAGAAATCAAAGGCTTATGAGAAGACAATCAAAGAAACCTTTGACAGGAAGGCAAAAGTGGACAATTTCCAAGTCAGTGGTTGGGTGCTTAAATGGGATGCATTTAAGGAAAAGAGAGGTAATCATGGCAAGTTTGACTCCTTGTGCACAGGTCCCTTTTTCATCGCTAAATTTTAGCACAACAATACATTCGTCCTGCACAATCTGGAAGGGGGAGATAATTTTGGTAGCCCAGTAAATGGGTGGTTCTTGAAGCTCTATTTCATTTAAGGCCTTAAAGCCTTGGTATTGTAAATATGTTTTTTTTTTTTTTTTTTTTTTTTTTTTTTTTTTTTTTTTTTTTTTTTTTTTTTTTTTTTTTTTCCAGTTTTTATGTTTATGCTAAAAAGACTCCATGCCCAATGGAACCCTATAAAGAAGATTTATTTTATTTTTTTACAAGAAAGGAATTGATCTATGGTTCTTGAAACCTCACAGGGAGGATTTCATCCCTAGAAGTAGCTAATGTTAACTTCACTGACAAAAGGCCCAAAATTGGGTACATACATGTCCTAGAAATCTTCAAAGTTGCTTAAAAGTCATCCCAAGGGATACATATATACTCCAAGGCACTCTCTTAGTCTTCAAAAATGCTCAAAAATCTTCCATCAATCGAAATGAGCAAGGGAAGAAGCCCTTTGAAAGGCTGAAAATCACTATTGGGAGGTGAAAAACCAAAGGAAAACAGTGAAAAACTCGCAAATGCAGGCTTATACAGAGAAGGAACAACCACCATTAGATCTGGTCGATCAACGACCCAGATCTAAGTAGCTAATCGCAATCTAAAGTAGAGGGGACAAAAATAAGGTGGGTGCATGACACCACCGATTAGTGATCACCGATGATCGGTTTGGCGGGTCGCATCAACAAGAGGCATATATATATATCTATATCTATATTATATATATATATATATATATATATATATATATATATATATATATATATATATATATATATATATATATATTATATATATATATATATATATATAAGGCTCGGGGAATGAGCAATCAATGATTACGATCAAATCGCGTCGCTATATATCACATCGGCATACTACCATGGGGCGGGACCTCTGCACATACATACAGGCGATCTGAAGAGCTGGATCCGATGGCATTATAGTTGGGAATGTATATATTTTGAGATCCATGGAGGGCCGTTTTCAATGGTTTTTGGTGTATTTTCATTGTATAAACAAAATATAAAGGGAAGCTGAGCTTGTGATATGTGATGGGACCCTGACCCGAAAGGGTCTGGGAAGCAAAATATATAATATTTGAGATCCACACCAAAGCTATTTTGCATATATCTTTGTGCTTTTAACACATTTCAAAATATAAAAGGAAGACTGTGGAGAAGGCCGAATGCAACTTGCGATAGCGACAATGGCAAACCCGATGGGTTCCAGAAATGAAATATATATATATATATATATTCAGGTCCATCTAAGGCCAATTTCACATGTTTTTAGTGTTTTTGCTGATTTCCAAATACAAGGAAAACACACATGGAGCAGGCTTTTACGACTTGTGATGGCGACCAGGGTGGACCCAAGAGACTGATAAGTTGCATCTAATGATTTTTTAAGTCCGAAAAGGACAAGAATGGGCAAGATTTTCACAAGGTTGTTGTGTTTTTATGTGTTTAACAAAAAGAATAGTATTTCTAAATATCTAAAGGGAAAATAGAGGCCCGATAGCTCTTCCATCGCAGCATAGCTAGCCCTAAAAGAAATAGTCATGGAGCACACGCAGCTAGCCCTAAACAGAATTAATCAGGTGGCATAGATAGCACAACATAGCCAAATCAAAATAGAAAGGGTCATGGAGCAGACAGTGTAGCTCATCAAACAACATCATAGAGAATCTCTGGCTCAGGAGAGCTCCCATGCATCACAATTACTCCAGGAAACTCTTCTAGGTTGTAGCTCGGAGATGTCTAGTAATAATTACCATGACCTTAGGCTTGTGATGAGAGTTCATATACATTATACATTTAGACATTGGCTGAAGACCCTTTTCCAACCAAGAGAGATGTCAAATTTTATTTGACAATATAATAATTTGACCCTAAGACCCTATCCACAATATGAAAATAGTACTTTTGATCAATGTGACTATTAGACACTGTTGTTGAGGTAAATCCCCTCTGCGGATAGAGGCGATCCCTACTAGCCCAAATTGGGTCTAGAAACAATCAAATAATGTTACCACGCAAGTTCCTAATTGAAAATTAAAGACCAATGATAAGGGCCTACCTGGATTCCAATGCTAGTGCTTGTAGAAGAGTTGATGCTCCTGTTCCTTTGCTCTAGCTGGTCACGATCCCCACGATTTTCGTGAATGGACACCTGCACATGCAAAGAAAGACACAAACACAAACATAAAATCCAATAGATGCAACTATATATCAGTTAGAAAGGATATAACTCATAATCATTACAAAGGACAACAAGAGTGGAACCATAATAATAGTCATCTATTATTGATAAACAAAGAAGAATACAACCATAGTTATGACGTCAAATCCTCCTTTGGCTGGGCGATCAGCAGCACATATCTTGCAAAGCTTGTTGGGAATGGGAACAAGCCTCTCTCTCCTTGGTTATTTGGACAAGAATCTCCTTACTTTAGATTTAGCCTTATGGGAATGAAGAAGGCTTCTTGTAGCATGAACTTGACAATTCTCAATCTTTGGAACTCTGGAACTAGCTTGCCTAAGGAAAATGGACAAGCTTTTATAGATGGAGGAAGGGTAGTTGGGATCTTCCACAATATTCATGGGATTGGATTTATGACTAAAGAAGCTTCCATGAGAGGTGGAAAACCACTTCCCCTCTATGGAGATTCGAAGCCAAACCACCCAACTCAAGATAGATTTAGCCCAGGAGTTGGTTAGGATGAATCTTCCATTGTTGGTTTGATAAAAAACACCACTTATTATGGTTGGCACGAGTGCGACTCTGTGATAGAGCGCCAACTGGCGTGCCCTCTTTAAAGGATTTCCCCCATTGGTGTGAGTGCTACACTGTGAAATCGTGCCAATGGAAAAAGCGCTATTTTTATGGGTTTTTAGTAGGAGATGTCTTCAGGGCAAATGAAGTTCAAGTTTAGGGGAATGCAATGCAAGTGTTTGCAAGTCATGTCACTTCTCTTAGGTCCTGGAATGAGTCCTCCAAGATGCAGGAGAGGGGTAACAGGGATGGTGACAAATTGTTGTGTAACAGATGCCCCCTAAAGCATGAGGCCTGAGAGAGAGAGAGGGGTGAAATGCTTTACAAGAACATGTCCAACCAAAAACATTGCCGCTGGAAAACCTGCGTGGAGAACTACAACTGATATCTCAAGTACATGATATATGTGGTATGGGCGCAACCATCCATAGCAGAGTACATAAAAGTCTAGATCCGAGGTATGGACGTAGCAATCCAGTAAGGATCGATAAATAGACTCAGGCATGGTCGTAGCCATCCAGTGAATGAGTCATGTAATGACCATAATAATCCACAAAATCGCAACCTGGATCCCAACAGACAAAATCCAGGGTCTTGCGCTCCATCTCGACCCGAACAAAGTACAAGTTCAAGCATGCAAATATGGGAGTCAAAGTCGAACATGCAGGAACATCGTCTGATTACCAGTCAATAATGAAAACTATTAACAGACGCAAGAGGTACCACCAATAATGACAATGGCCCTCAAGGTACTATAGGTACAATCTATGGCGTGCAAATTAGTGAGCCAGCGTCGAACACCCGTAGAATCATTCGATTGGAGGCCAGTGATGAAAACCTCACGTTGAACATGAAGAATTTGCTATTGAGGCATGCAGGCTCTAAGGCACCTGAAGGGAGTCTCTAGGTCAACTTCCTGGATAATGAGCTAAAGTCGACAGGAAGTGGCCTTGATCGAAGGTGGGCCATAGTGTTTCCCACATCATCGACGCGAGACAGAGGAGGATAATATTGTTTGTGAATCAGGATTATGTGAGTTATCAGAGGGAGGTTGGTTATTTTGCAAAGGTCAACTTCTCTTGAACACATCGCCGGCACGACAATGGACTTGGCAGTATTTGACATCAAATGATCAGAGGTCATGGTGACAAGGCAACGAGCAGATGAGAGGTCAAATAGGATCACCCAAACCCACGAAGGCAAGTGAAAAATGAGATGAGATGTCCCCACCCAGACATGAATGCAGACAAGTGCCATGTTCAAGAGCGACATACTTCTGACACGACAATGATCCTAGTTCTATTTCCCCACCATTTCCAGTGAGTACCCCAGTTATTTTTATTAACAAGCTTGACGGGGATAGCATATGCTTGTAAAGCGTCATTTCGACGGAATCCAATGTCATCAAGTTTTAACGAGTCTAACAGAGGAAGAAATCGGTGCCTTTTCATGTTTAGAGAGTTTGAAAAGACAGCAGAAAAGTAAACTCCACGGGTGTCCTTTTTCGTAAAGTTGTCTCTCTCGAGCTCGAAAAAGTATAAAACAATGCTCGAAAGAACCAGCCGACCATTACAATCGAGGAGTACTTTTCATGATTAGCGATTCGACCTGAAAAAGTAAAAAAGTGATCGAAACCACGTCATTTCGTAACCATTCATGGTTTCGTCCTTACATGGTCGAAAAAGAGTTTAAAGACGACCACCTCTTATTTATGTTTAACGATTCAAGAGGAATAACTCGACAATATTTTCATATTTAGACGGTCAGAAAAGAGCTGAAAGCAGACCTACATTTTTATTCTCTTTAACGAATCAAAAAGAAAAAAATACTTGGCATTTACGAGTTAGAAAAGAGCTTAAAAAGTGACTCGTCCTAGAGGAACGAGTGGTATAAAGGGTAGCAACTGGCTCTGGCAATGGTGGAACTGCTCAAAACATGTAATGGTCAAGAGGCTGGCTAACAAAACCACTCTTAACTGCGGTCCCTCAGGAAAGGAAAACAAGCAAGCGAAAGCATATGATCGGCCAAAGAGATGGTGGCGATGGGATGAAAACAACCAACGCTCATCTAGCATAATGGTGCGGATAAAAATGGCAATCACGAGATGTACATCGGGTATGGGTTCATTTTTACACAAGCTTGAACCATGGAGAACTCTGCTTGGATTCGGTTTCATGTTTACACAAGCTTGAAAGGAAAAACTATGTTGGTTATAAGTTCGAATACCCCAGCATAATAACGCAAAACGAGGTACATGCCACCCAAGCTTCATTGCATTCAACAAAGTGGATGGAATGAAGGTTCACTTTTGAGATCTTGGAAAGACTCGACTTGTATTTTACGAGATCTTAATCAAAAGACTCGATTTGGAAAGGGAGTTGTTTCATTTTTTAATGAGATTGACATAGTAAAAGAACCATCGTCATAACCCTTGTTTCATTTTTTAACGAGCTTGACACAAGATCAAGAACTATGCTCGACCAGACCTAGTTTCATTTTTTAAGGAGCTTAACATAGGAAAGCGAACTATGCTCCGTACGAACTTCATCATAATGAGCAGGAAGTCATAGCTTCCAAGAGTTCCACTCCTGGTGGAAGGATCACGTCTTGGAAGTCAGGACCCAATGCCCCCAGGACATTATACACGACGGCGACATCACTGGATACAGGCATGGGATAAGTAGCCACGTAGTTGACCTATGGTGGGGCAGATACAACTGGTGGAAAAAAACCAAGAGGGGATGACAACTGCACAGGAGTCATCGGGGGACTAAAGAATGATAATTGATCTATAGTCACAATTCTGCCATCGTGTGGAAATCAAACCACACGGAAAAGTGAAGAGACAAGGGCCCCCATGGCATAAACATAGTCACGGCCAAGGAGAAGACTAAAATCTAAAGCACCTTGGGTAACCAGTACATCTATATAGACAGTTTTGCCTCCCAAAGTAATAGGGAACTTCGGAAGGATCCCTAATGGTTGACTGGTTCCTCCATCAAACGCCAACAGATTCTATGCGACCGGCACGAGCTATGGGGAGCCCAAAGCTTTCCAAGTAGTGGAAGGCATAAGACTGACAGATGCACCTTCATCTAAGACAGTGCCAGGTACTTCCTTATCATAGGCAGGTACTGTGATCTGGAAAGGCACATGGGATGGTAGGCAGAAAGTAGTCAGGTGACTCCAGTCGAAGGAAATGACTAAACTACTTGGTGGGGGAATCGTATGATTTCCCCCCTACTCCAAAGAAGGACTCTCGGGATCAACTGGGATAGGAGAGTCGTTTTCGGACTCAGGAGAATTTGAAGAGACGAGAAGAACATGAGTATGACGCTCTTCTAAAGCAGAGTGATCAACAGGCGGTGGACCCAAGTTGACACTCTCGGCGACCAATGGTTGGTCCTGAATAGGATTAGCACAGCTAGGTTTGGAAAGAGGAGGATGGACAAGAGAAGGATCTAAATCAATCTCTTTGTCGATGGGGAGAGGATCTGAAGAGAGCCTTTGATAACCAACGGGGAGTTGGGGTGAAGAAGCTGTAAGAATTTCCAAAATAGCAGAAGCTTTATCCATGAGCGGACAAAGGTGAAGGAGATGAAGGAGATGGTTGCCTTCACATAGCCTACAGGGGAATCAAATATTCCCTTTCTTCGCACCACTGCCAGTTGGTAGGGTAGCATCACCATGAGCTTCAGAGGATGATGAGGGGCAGGCCGGATCACAAGACCATACTTCCAAGATCCTGGGAAGGCCAGGACAATCATGAAGAAGATGGTCATCCTTGCACAATTTACAAGGAAACTTGACCTTCTGCGGAGGAGCAGAAGGAGTTCCAACCTGAGGTGTACTCGGGGCAGTAGCTGCATTTTTAACCTCTCTCTTATGAGACTTCTTCTTCTTCATCTTCTTCTTCTTCTTCTTAGCCACCTGGTTACTTGAATCCAAACTTTCACCAGGTGAAGTAGAAGATGAGGACGTAGAAATAGGCGAAGAAGGGGAGAGGTCCACCTTGGAATCAACATGATGTTATTCGGGTGGAGGAACTGATTAACTAGTAGTTAAGATATTAGGGACCACAGAGGTTGAGAACAACCAAACAGGAAACCCAACAGTTAACCCAGGAAGGGACAACATTAGCATGTAAGGAGCACCAACATTCCCAAAAGGAGGAAAATGACCAGGATTCCCGTCAGAGGGGATTCCTGGGTTGGTGAACGCTGGAAAAGTTGCCATGAAAAGTGATAATCGCACAAGGGGCTAAAAAAGAGTCAAGACACACAATCAAATGGCCAACAAATAGAATCTAACAGGGCATGTGATCGCAGGTAATTTAATTTTTAGACACAAGGACATAACTTGACCTTTTCATCTTTAGAGAGTCGAGACGAGGACCAAAAGATGACTCTAGTCGCCTTCAAATGTTTAATGAGCTTGAAGTGACAAGTGCTCAGAGAAGCCTTTTCTTTTAGGGAGTCTGAAAAGGATCAAAAGTGACTACTCTGGAGAACTAGGCAAAAGGTTTACCAGACAATCCATAAAACTGCATATACACCTTGGCAATCGTATGAAAATCAAGGACTTTTTGTACGGCAGTCAATCTTCCCGAATGCTATGTTCGGTGCGTTACAGGTTGTAAGGCAGCATACACGGCTTCCTATGGATAAATGATGATAACCTAGTGGGGTCTCCCCATATACTCGACAGTACGTGGGAGCACAAATCCGTACTAGATCACTATTGAGTCACAGAAGGAGGAATCACCCAACCTTGAGTGGAAACAAAAGTGACAAGGTTTAACGACACCAGAGCACGTCTCTAGCCTAGACCTCTAAAAAGTGTGCATTATGTTCCAATGCGTTGTTAGATTCATTCAGTTCATTTTATAGTTGATCTTGTATTATGTTTCAGTTTTCAGGCCTTACCGTGTGTAATGTCTCAACATTTCCTAAATGCAAACTATATGCCACAATATATCATTTCATTTGATGAATGCTAACTAAAGTAAGGAGAGAGTTTACATTCACTTCCAACAATGAAAAAAATTGATCACTAAGATAAAATATGACAGATTCTCTAATGCACTAATTTCATCAAGAAAAACTAATGCAAATCAATTCCAAAACAGTTTTTACTTTTATTTTTGTGTGTTTAAAACAAGCATAAAAATATGTAAATTCAAATCAAAGAAAACTGACCTAAATCTACAATTGATTTTTCAGAATGTAAACTATGCAATTGTAATCTATGCACAATTCACTTGAAAAGTATGCAAATGTAATCTATGCACATTTTCCATTCATATTCTGAAAATGAGAATTCTAATTATGAAAGTGTGATCTATGCAAGAGAATTCTCAAACACAAGATGATTCTAATACAATCTAAGAACCAATCAAGTGCAAATCAAGAAAATTGGGTGAGAGTTCCAAAGATCAAAAAATAAAAACACTCAAAGGTGATTAACACTCATACAAAATTGTGAAGGGACTGAGACAAACCTCCAAGCAATGACCAAAGGAAATCAAATTAGGAATTTCTCAAAAAAGAGACTCAAAACCAGTCAAACAAGACTCCAACACACTCAAGCAGTCAAAAAAAGGTACCCATGACAAAAACCAAGCTCAGGAGGCTCAAAACCAAGCAAACTTCAAAAGTTCCCAGGCCTGGCGTGACTGTCAGGCTGAAACTAGTGCCTTTTGAGGATTGGTGTGGGTTGTAAGTGAGCAACTAGTGCCAATTGGCATGACTGTAATGCTATAAAAGCGCGCCAGTCAAGTTTGCTATGCAAAAATAAAAAATAAGCAATCCAAAGCTAGGCCAACAATAACCAGGTAAACCAAGAGGTGAGAAACAACAAAAGAACTCAACCCAGAAGGCTAACCAAGCAGGTAAAAACCAAGAAACAACCAAAAATACAAGACAAGCTCCCCAGCGGAGTCACCAAATTGTTGTTGAGGTAAATCCCCTCTGCGAACAGAGGCGATCCCTACTAGCCCAAATTGGATCTAGCAACAATCAAACAACGCTACCATGCAAGTTCCTATTTGCAAATTAAAGACCAATAATAAGGGCCTACCTGGATTCCAATGCTAGTGCTTGTAAAAGAGTTGACGCTCCCATTCCTTTGATCCAGCCAGTCACGATTGCCACGATTTCCGTGAATGCACATGCAAAGAATGACACAAACACAAACATAAAATCTAATAGATGCAACTATATATTAGTCAAAAAGAATATAACTCATCATCATTACAAAGGAAAACAAGAGTGGAACCATAATAATAGTCGTCTATTATTGATAAACAAAGAAGAATACAACCATAGTTCTGATGTCAAATCCTCCTTTGGCTGGGTGATTAGTAGCACATGTCTTGCAAAGCTTGTTGGGAATGGGAACAAGCCTCTCTCTCCTTGGTTATTTGGACAAGAATCTCCTTACTTTAGATTTAGCCTTATGGGAATGAAGAAGGCTTCTTGTAGCATGAACTTGACAATTCTCAATCTTTGGAACTCTGGAACTAGCTTGCCTAAGGAAAATGGACAAGCTTTTACAGATGGAGGAAGGGGAGTTGGGATCATCCACAATATTCATGGGATTGGCTTTATCACTAAAGAAGCTTCCAAGAGAGGTGGAAAACCACTTCCCCTCTATGGATATTCGAAGCCAAACCACCCAACTCAAGATAGATTTAGCCTAGGAGTTGGTTAGGATGAATCTTCCGCTGTTGGTTTGTTAAAAAAAACCACTTATTATGGCTGGCGCGAGTGCGACTCTGTGACAGAGCACCAACTGGCGCACCCTCTTTAAAGGATTTCCCCCATTGGCGCGAGTGCTGCACTATGAAACCACACCAATGGAAAAAGGGCTATTTTATGGGCTTTTAGCAGGAGATGTCTTCAGGGCAAATGAAGTTCAACTTCAGGGGAATGCAATGCAAGTGTTTGCAGGTCATGTCACTTCTCATAGGTCCCAGAATGAGTCCTCCAAGATGCAGGAGAGGGGTAATAGGGACGGTGACAAATTGCTGTGTAACAGACACTAACATTGGCTCGAACTGGGGATGGAAGTTCCTTAGGAGGTGTCAATAACACCGTAGACTAGGTAGTCTTGTTCATTGGGAAATGGAGTCACTACAGCTACAATCTTCAAACTTACCCAAATTAAACTGAAAACGGAATTGTACCATCAACTGCAAAATCTTTTGGAAAATGACACTGAAAAAGATGCTCAGAGTGTTAAGCTTATTCATCACATCTTACCTACTCTAACTGATCCATAAGTGATTTGATCAAGTGAAGTCCAAGATCCAGTGTAACCAATCAAGTACGTGACCACTTGATTGATGCTTGTATTCAGATCTAGCAGGCATAAATAAAGATTAAGTAAATGGGAACTCAAAATGAAGCCTAAGTTCAAAACCTATGTTGGTGAACACAACAATCTCCACCTTTTATGATGCTTGCAAAAGACTGCCCAAGGGGTCTTGAAAATCATGAAACGTTACCTCTTGCTGATCAGCAAAAATAAGGGAGATGCTTTCAAATATAATGGCTGATTGTTCTTCTTCATTTGCTTGATCCTTCTTAAATGTAAATACAACAATGTGATCTTCCATACCATCTAGATCATAGACAAGATTTGTATGTTCTTGCAAATCTTCAATCGAGGTAGACAAATCAAAATCAACATAAATATCTACAAGTGGCTTTTCATGTATATCAGAAAAAGAAATGTCTAGGCTTTGAAAAAAATGTATATCTTGATCATTTGAAGGTTGTTGAACATGTTCATCATGTTCATCACACTCAAGAAAAAAACCTGTTGTACACTATTTTTTACCTCAATGGATAAATCATGACTCTCTAGAGTTTCTATACAAGCAACCTTAAAATTATGATTTGCACATACTTCTTCCTGAATTAAAAACTAAGAAGAGGAAAGGAATCAAGGGCACCTGGAAAGCACATCTTTATATACATCTTGATTGCTTGAAGATTGGCATGGTTGTTGCAAATTATTATCAACTTCGCATGATGGAAGATCACTGTCATCTTTTGGAAAATTCTGCTGAAGTTCACTATCATCTAGGGTAGAATCCATGATCTTCTCATGGTGGTGAAAAGGGTTTTCATTCAAAGAATCCAATATTTCATCATCCATAAACTCTTCATCACCATAAGCACTTTCTAGATATTGAATAAAATTCTCAAAGTGATCACAACAATCCTCAATCAAAATAAAAGAAGGATAGGCTTCTCTATACTTCTAAAAAAATACTGAGTGAAAATCTTTGAGAGAATAAATAAAATCAGGAGGCAAGCTTTCATAACAAAACCGTGCTCTTTCTTCTAATGTGATCATGAACATCTTCATTAAACAATGTTCATGAAAATTAATCCTTAGCTTATGCACATCCATATGAAACCTTATTAAATAAAGTGTATCATCATCACCTTTTCCATCTCTGAATTTTGGCAAGTGTGTTTTCCAAAGGTTCATTAGTTGACTACCATTAGAAATCAAGGATTAGATTGAGTATGATGAGCCTCAGCCATTTGAGGAATTCATTGGGAAATTGAAGAATTGTTATGATTAGTCAAAGTGCAAGCCTGAGAACAAGTGTAACTAGAAAGGGAATCAGAAGGCTAATAGAAAGATGTTTCCAGTGTCAAAGGGAAAGACGTTGAGGATGATGAATTATTGAAGAGGTATCCTATTTTGTAGAAGTTTCAGGATGTATTCCTTGTAGAGATCTAAGAGTTACCACCTCATAGAGAATTGGATTTCTCTATTGATTTACTACCAAGAGAAGCACCAACATAAAAGGCACCTTATAGCAAGAGAACTCTAGAGTTGGTTTAATTAAAGTTACAACTTAAGGAAATGCTTGAGAAGGGATACATAAGGCTAAGTGTGTTTCCTCAGGATCCACTATTGTTGTTTTTAAAGAAGAAAGATGGTACTCTCAGATTCTGCATTGATTACAGGCAGTTGAACAAGGTGACTATCAACAACACGTATCCATTGTTGTAAATTGATGATTTGTTCAATCATTTGAAGGCATAATTTTTTTTTTCAAATATTGATTTGAGATGAATATATCACCAGGTGTGCATCAAAGAAGAAGATATCTATAAGACAACATTTCGTATGAGGTATATACATTATAAGTTTGTGGTGGCTCTGTTTGGTCTTACTAATGCGTTGACGAGTGTTTGAAATCCATTAACCAAAGGGGTATCCCTGGTGAAGTCCCAATAAGACCTCACACCATTTGGAAAAGGAGCCCCATCTAGAATATTGGCCTAGTTACCATATATTCTTATATATTTTCCTTGGCTTTAGTTGTCAGCAAGAGAGAGAAACATGTATGTTCCTTTGTGAAAAACAAGTAAGTGTTCCTGGTGAATGTTTGGTTGCAAGTGTATCAAGGTTCTTATACTGCATAAGGAGGAAAAGTGAGCCTCTAAGAGAGAGATAATAGTACCATGTTAGTATTGGCACACACAAGTGAAAACAAAATTTCCTAACATCAAGAAGAATAGTCCACATAGATGTGGTGATTGTTACAACTACTTTAGTATAGGTGAAACCAAACATGAATCATAAACATTCACAAAATATTTTTACAAATATTCACAATCCTTGCATGAAAACATGTTGGCCATCAAGCTTCAAGTATTAAGTAAAAGTACCAAGCTACATGTATACAATGAACATCACTAGCTCCAATAGTGCAACGTTGGAGCCACGACTTACTCCCCAAATGTACTAACTCTATTTCTCTATGCCTTATGGGAGAAGTCAAGGTTAAAAGTATTTTGTATGAATAATGAGGGTGTATATATAACAAATGGGGTGATCCTTCACCTCCCTTATCAATATTGCACTACCCTCATGACCATTTGACTTCTCATGATTTTTCAAATTCCTACATGAATTTTCACATTACACAGATGACTCTTGGACTTCCACTTTACATTACATTTCCCAATATAGAATTACATAATCCACAAAGGAGGTGGGATATGGTGGCTCATGACACAACATGAAATGACACTGATGACATGGACACATGATGACATGGTAATGTAAAGTCACCTTTATATGTTTCTTTCTTTATGTCTTCTTGAAAAGATGGGGCATGTTCTTCTTCTTCCTCCTCTTTATAACTTGAATATATTAATGTGGTCTTGATCTTCCATCTTCTGTTATAATCCAATGTTCCTTTGTATTCTTTCCTAATGATCATCTTATCTCCTCAACTCCTTAGGTGTCTTCTAGCATGGTCTCCTTCTCCATCTCCTTTGTCATCATCCGATCATGACATAATAGAATACTTTCGACTAAAATCCACCCATGACAAGAAGACATTGGTATAATAAATCCCTAGCCCAATAAGCTTCATGAAATCACTTGTTAGGAATGGAACTAGTCATTGGTTGAGTGAATGGCTTAGGGATTGCATAGTTCTAGAAGCCAAGGTCTGGGACTGAGGCCTGAGACTATGCAATGCCAATTTTAGGATGACCAGGGTCAAGGGATTGTGCAGTTGAGGGACTCAAGGACTTAGGGTTAAGGCTTGAGCCTTGAGACTATGTAATGCACAGTTTTGGAGGCCTAGGTAGAGGGAATCCATAGTTGAGGGACTCAAGGGATCAAGATGGAAGCTTGAGGCTTGATACTATGCAGTGTGCAGCTGTGAAGGCTTGGGTTGAGTGATTGTGTAGTTGAGGAATCCAAGAGGTCATGCTTGAGGCTTGAAGTTGCCTAATGCAGAGTTCAAATAGGAGAATAGGCTGGGATATTGCGTAGTTGAGGGGTTTAAGGTCGCAAGATTATGGCTTGAGGCTTGAAGTTTCCCAATGCATAGTTATATAGGGCAAGAGGCAAAGTGATTATGCATTTGTGCAGTTCAAGACCTCAAGTTTGAGGCTTAATGCTTGAGACTACGCAATGCGCATAGAAGGTTGGTTGGAGGAAAGGATTGCACATTTCTGGAGATTAAGGGTTGGGATTGAGTGATGAGGTTGTGCAGTGTGAATTTTTGAGAGCCATAGACTACAATTGTGTAGTTCCAAGAGGAAAGGTTGCTGCTTGAGGAATATGTCTACACAGTGTGCAGTCTAAAAGGGTTGAATGAGGCTGAGAAGCCCGATTAGGGAGTTTTCCTAGTTTTGACTAAGTTTGGGATTAGTGAGATGAATTTGAACAAGAAAAATACTTGAGCATGAACACACACTTATAGCACTTGATGACACAACATAGGACACTCTAAACACATGAACAATATGCTTTCCTAAATGCGACATCATTGCAACAATTCACTCCAAGTGAAACACTAAAGATACACCCTGCAATGAATGACAACACTTGTGTAACGGTGCTTGAAACTTTGGAAATGAGTATGATACATGTTTACATGATGATAAGAAATCATTATCACAAATATTACCCCTTGAAACACACTACAACTAGCTTTTATACAATGTGTGACATTTAACATGCTAAAAGACGACATTTACTATATGAGCAGGAAAAGTGAGGATGACACTTACATTATGCAAATGAAGGTGAAATAAACACATGTCAAAGTGAACATAACATGAAAGTAGTACTAATTAAAGTGAAATCAGGAAAAAGTGACAGTAAAAAACATGAAAATGACAATTGTGAAAACGAAGGTGCGCAAAAGCAACAATTTGAAAAAATCCTCAAAAAATAAGTACAACGTTAGCCATAAGTGAGGGGATGTCAATAATAGTCCACAATGACTATTGACATGGGTTGAACATTGCACCAGTGTTGTCTTGATGGGTTGTGCTATGCTTGTTCAAGCTTGTGTAAAAGAATGTGTTCATGAACTTTTTGCGAACAGAGCATGTGTGAGAAAATTACTTTGACTAATCAAGAAGTGACCATAGGAAGACCGATCACAAGATCCACTGTAGGCTCCAAAATTCAGGTGTAGGTAAAATTTTGGATGTTGTTTGTTGCAGCAAAAATACTTTGTAACATATTGGTATAACTCCAACTTTTCTTCCTTAGTCAATTCTTTTGTCCAGGGTCTAGTTCTTCAGGGATTATTTTTTCATCATTAAAATTATCATGGGTTCCCCACTTGCCCCATGCATAAACATATTCCCCTTCATTCCTTTACATGGTTAAGCATAAACGCAATGCAATGATCACACAATGTTTCGAATTAGGAAAGGGTAATGAATTTCGCCAACTTTATATTTTCATAGTATAGTTTTTCATCTCTAATGCTACTGCACTACCACTAGGCCTAGACAGTATCTCGACATAGTAAATTTAGGGACACAAACATTGATCTGTTTCCAAAAGGCATGGATAGTGCCTCGGTGGAGTTTCTTCCTTCACCTCTTTACGTAGGAATCCTTCCTCTTCGTTCACCTTTATTTATTTATTTTATATAGGACTACACATCGACACTTATTTATTTCATCGGAAAAAGAGGTATCTCAACTTATTGAGATAAAAATAGTTTGTCCCATCAAAGAAGAATATATAATACCTCTTGTTAGAGTTTGTCTTGTCAGTTCTCCTTCAGAGATCAAAACTCTTTATGCATTTCATTTTTAGGAGTCCCGCTCCATTCACTCAGCTGCATTCCACTAGGGGCATGCCATAATCTGATGGAAAAGGTCATGCTAGTCACTTCCCCTCATGTCTGGCCCCTGCTGGCTCGGGTCTTTTGTCAATGATCACTAAAGTCCATGACAGTCAAGGTCTATTCCTTTAAGGGGAAAAAGTCATTTTCGATAGTTAGGTCTAGGGATTCATCAATTTTGTCTTCAATCATGTCTAGTAAAGCTATGCAGGCCAGAGTGAGGCCCTTACAAAGTTATGATTCAGAGAGTTTCATTGTCATGTTGATAGACTTTGAATCTTCTTCAAAACTCTATTTTGAAGAAAAGTCAAATAGTGTCATTGGTGCTAAAATTTTCAAAAAAGTCATCAGTTGATTTCTTTAGATGCAGTCATGGTTTCCGTGGCCAAATGTCTTGTCGTGTAATCCCTGCAAAGAGTGCTGAAAATTTCATCATTTGAGCTAAAATTTCAAAGGGAAAAGTGAAATTCAGTGTTGCTTTAAGTCAGTGAAAAAGTGTCAAAACATAACATTAGAAAAATGGGTTTTTGAAGAGGAAAAAATTAAACCCATGACTTCAAAGCCTTTATATACAATTTTCCACCAAAATCAAAGTCATTGTGCAAATCAAGTGCATAGGGAAACATTGCAAAGTGTTTGAGAGTGCATAGTACGTGTTTGGAGTGAATTTGGAGGAAGTTTTTAGGGCACGGTGCATACACAAAGGGGGGAAATGCAAACATAGGGTGCGACGTACACAAAGCCACCCCTCAGTGCATTTTTTCAACGGGCGTGGCACACACCCAAGGCACGGCGCACTGGGTTTGGCACGCGGCGCACTGGGTTTGGCGTGCAGCGCACACCCACAAAGGGCTAACATCGTGCCAAATCACCTCAAATTGCTTGTGATACCCATCAAATTGACAGGTAGGCTCTATATCACGGCTTTCTCATCAAATTTTATGGATGATATGGTGGTTCTTGGCTATGTTTAATTGCCATAAAACTCATAAAACCAACCACTCAAAACATCAAAACTATGGTGCTAGGGTTGCATAATTGTGGTGTTGATGGCCGAAGGCTCTGTTTTTCCTACATTTTCCCTATCCTCTCTTTCTCATTTTTTCTTATATCCTACCTAGACACTACCAAACCCTATCCCCTATCCCTCCACTCTTTGCTCAACATAACACCCCAAAACCCTACCTTATCAAGACCCCAAACCCTACCTTATCAAATCCCCTAACCCCCCTACATATCCCTAAACAAAACTTCTCCCCATAACCCCTATTCCTATCACATTAATCCCCTCCTAATACTCCCTTTTGTTTCATTGTTCCCCTTGGTGGCATATATCACAAAAGCACCCAGTTTCACACCATCATCAAAGGGCAGCCTAAGTACAGTACACATAGCAGTCATGGCATCTGATAATTCATCAGAGTATGAGATGGATACACAAAGTGATTCATCCTTAGAAGAACAGGTTCCCAGGAGACATCACAAGAGTGGCAAACATGTTAGGCATGAGCCAACTACCCTCACTGAATTCCGGCCTACCCTCTTGCCATGTCATGCTTCCAGCACCTATCATGTTTTTAATTTTGTCAAAGGGTGGCTAATGTTAGAGTTCATCATGAGTTGGCCCATCTTTTTTTGCTTCACCAACATGGAGGTTAATCTATATTGGCTGGGGTCACCTTCACATTGACACCCGAAACTATCTTAGTGGCAACAGGCATACCAAATGTTGGAGAAAAGTGGCATAAGAAAAAGAAGGTGGATAGGCAACACTAAGAGCCTTACATTAAGGTTAGATTCTTGAGGCAGCTCACAAGAGTCTTTCCATTCAGATACTTGAAAGATGAGTATGCTCCACTCATGAAATTGATCATGAATTACTTCAGCTGTGAGAGGAGGTTCTCTCGACTATATGCCTATCACATCAAGTTGCTCATGCACTTTACCAGGGTGTGGATGATGAACCTCTAATTCTTCATTTGTAGGAACATAGAGAGGATGAACACCTTCATGTAGCATAAGACCCCTCAGCAACAACTTAACAGTGTTTATCACTTTGCTCTTATGTGGATTTTGGTGGATCATCAGTTGGGATTGTAGGGCATTGCTTGGGAGGACTTCATCTCCCGTGACCTCTTCAGCAATTCATAGGTACTATCAAAGGTAGAGCATGAGATAGGTGGTCCTTCTCATCAGTATGAGCACCATGAGACCATGACTATGCTAGTATTCGTGACATATCAGAGAGGCAGTAGGCACTTGTTTGTAGCAGCAAAGCGAATGTTATCTCCACCCAGGGTGGAAGGGGCCTTGCTTCTAGCATCGGCTACACATGTAAAGGACAAGGAAAAGAGGCCCATGCATGATGAGGGGCCATTAGGTGAACAAGAGGTCGGCTTCATCCTCATTCAGGATGATGATGCAGATGTAGAGAGTGCCTGACTTAGGATGACCATTCAAGAGCAGAACACGGAGATCCAAGACTTTTCACTCAATTTGGAGAGGACCAAATGGATCATTAGGTATTTGGAGCAGAGGAACAAGCAACTTGAGGACCAGCATGAGATCATGGAGCTGCAAAACATCGGTGAGAATCAACAAGCTATCCAGCAAAGGAGGATCGAGCTCACTACCTTGGAGCAAGAGATCAACAATGACTGTGAGTCTTGGCTCGAGCGAATCAACATACACCTTGAGAGACTACTGGAGAAGGCCGATAGAGACAAAACCATACTGAGGAGGATGGTTTATCATTAGAGGGCACAGAACATGAGTGCAAAGGCTCGGATAAGGAGCTTGAAGGAAAAATTGAGCAGAGCAACTAAGAGACAAAAGAGGCAAAAAGAGCAAGATCATCTTTGAATCTTCACTAAATCCTCTATGACCCAGCATAGTGCCTCTTAGAGAACCTCCAGCCCAAATTTCAAGAAATTTGGGGCAATTTTGGTCACATGGAAATTTTTTGGTCACAACACAAGTTTTTTCTCCCTGTGCGCACTCCAAATAAAAAATGGCTTGAATTTTTGGATTTAGCATGCAAAATCATGACTACTTGTTCTTGGAGAAGAAATTGGGCATGATTTGAGTCTCCAGGAGGTCAAAAACACCCAAACAATGGCCTCTCTGCCCCTATTTTGACACACAAGAAGAAGTCTTGGGAGAATGAAGATTTGGAGGGGAAAATGAGCACTAAATTCAAAAATTCCACTTGGGTTGGAAAGTAGACAAGCTAGGATTTCCACCAAGCACACTTGCACACATTTTGCACTACTGCAGGTGCCTCAAAATAGCTTACAAAGTGGCACGACACATATAGAATTTAGCGCGGCGCATATAGGGAAAAAGGCCAAATTCACCTCCGTTTCACGAAATTTCGATTCACGACATTCTCCAAGTGGGCCCGATCATCTACACTTCACTTTTTCGGCATATAAGGAAAATTTTAAAGCATTTTCACTCCATATTGGCTCCTATCCAAGTGGTAAAGGAAGGCAAACAGTCACCCAAGCCATTTGTCATGTTTGTAACACTGCACCTGTAGCTAATGGTTGGCTTTCCATCTCCATTTTGTAATGATTCGAGAAACTCCCCAACCTGTGGTCGTTCTATCTCCTCATGGCACATTCTATATATTGTATGCAAACTATTTGCAAAGGGTTGGTTGGCTTGTAATTTCTGGGAGACTGTGGGAAAGAACTCCGTTTCTTCATTGTATATTTTGACAAAGGATTAATAAAAGGCAGTGGCTCTTTTTCATGAGATTCATGTGGTTGTGAGTGTAGAAAATGTGTCTCTTATGTTTCATATGTATGTCGTTATGTTTCATAGTTCATTTCATATTCATTTCCAGTGAAATTTTCTAAGCTAGATAAGGTAGAATTCAATTTTATTGCTCTGCCTGTGGGAAAATTTCTTGTTCAGTGTTTCTTCTTCTGTTGAAAAGGATTCATGTTGTCCATGCCCTTTTCACCCTCCTAAGAAATCTCTCCAGTCCACATTATTTCAAAACTAAATTGTTAGACTTTCCACTTGTCTTGCCTCACGAAGTAATCTATGCCTTTATACTAAATTCTCTGTTCATTGCTGTCCGTTGGTCCCATACCATCCCAGAAATTCAGTCATTCATAAAAAGTCGTTTCTTGTATCCATATTTACTTACTAGCCTAAGATCAATATTTCACTGTAAGTCATCTTAGACCATTTCATTTATCTATTCACTGAGCGTGACTCGGAGAGAGCCCTCTCCTGTTATGGTAGGGGTAGCTACCAGACTGAGCATGGTTTGTGGTTACCCTGAATTTTGCCTTCCTTCAGCCTAAGGCAGATTTAGGTGCTAACATAGTGGCAACTCCACTGGGGATGAAAATCAAACCCCTTACTTCGTGAAAAGTCTAAGCTTCTGGATGATAAGTGTAGGATTTGATAGGCTGAGTAAAGTTGGTTGTGTCCTTTGATTTTTCTCAATAGCACGTTGGCTTCTAGAAGATATACCAGATCTAATCCAGATCCAGATCCTCTGCACATCTACGAAAATCCCAATTTGATTTTAAGAATTTGTCGTCAAGAGAGCTCTATATCTCCTGTGTTCAAATCCCATTCATGCCCAGACAATTTTGAGTATATTGAAGAGCTAGAGTTTGATGAGCAGTTTGAACTATCGTTGTTCGAAACCAAGTCTGAAAGGGCAGTTGAATCTACTGTCCACAATCCAAAGTTTCTTGTAGACTTGGAGACGGAAAGGGCTAACCGGTTGATTGATAACTACATTATAGCTTAACTTCAAAGTCCAATTGCTAGTCCCTTACAAACTATGCACAGTCCTCCAACACCTCTGAGGCCAAATCCACTAAGAGTGATGGCTGCCCGTTTTACACCCCTTTTTCTGCCTCAAGTTTTAGATGATATGCCTGCTGATTATCAAAGCAAAATCCTATTTTTTGATGGCACTCCTAATGGCATTACTACTCAGCAACATGTGGATAGAATGGAAGACTTCTACGAACTTCATGAGATTGATGTGGAGAATGTGGCAATGAGACTCTTTGTACAGACATTTGCAGGTGAAGTGAGGAAATAGTTCAGAGGTTTGCCAGCTGCATGCATCGCTACCTTGGTTGACCTACAAAGACAATTTTTAAACCACTGGGAAGTGAAAAAGAATCCTCTTAAAACTCTAGCTAAATATGAGCAAATCAAAAGAAATGTTGGTGAGTCAGTCCAAGACTATTGCATTAGATTCAATTTAGTTTATAATGGAATTCCAGATCATCTAAGGCCACCTGTGGGACTAGCCATGGTGAAGTTCCGAGATGGTTTTGATGCTGACATGGCTTATCAATTAAGAGAGAGAGAACTGGCGACAATGGAAGACATGCAGAAGATAGCAGTCAGTGTTGAAACAAATCTACTAACCAAGAGGGCTAGAGCAAAGGCAGAAAAGAAGGTCACCGTAAAAGAAGAATCTTCCTCGGCAGATCAGCTACTTCGGAAGGTAGAGCAGATGCTTGAAAGGGTGAAACTTGACAAATTGGAGCCACAATTTAGAAATCCTAACTTTCATGCTCAGCAACAATCACAATATAGAATAAGACAAAGAGATTAGCGAGCCCAAGAGTAGACTGCACAACGGCCAGTTCAGACACCTTTGCAGCAAAATTTTGTGCATGGACCGGAATCAAATGAGGATGGGAATATAATAGGTGAAGAAAATCACCTCTTTACTCTGGATGATTTGCCTATTTATCTCACTGAAGATGAGGAGTATGAAGAGAGTTCGGTTGTACGCAAAGATCTAGATTTCATTCTAGCAAGTGACACCGTCTTGGAGGAAGAATTAGATGACTACCAAAGAGGCTATATGAATGCTTTGTCCGCCCAACAGCAGCGATATTCACTTAGAAACAGATATGTGCCGGTCAAACCAATTCAGAAAAGGAAGGAGGTTGAGGCATCAAAGAATGATTCATCAGTTGCACAAAGGAAAGGAAAGGAGGCAGTTGATCTAGAGAGCATCAAATCACCATCAGCAGAACAATCACATCAGCAAGTTGCATCGAAAGAAAAGAAAAGGAAAGAAATCCCAGTCAAAGAGGTAGAAAAGATTCCCGATTTTAATTTAGATAATGAGATTTCTAAATTAAAGGTATCCATTCCCTTGACTGAAATAATGAGGAACAACAGTTATAGAGGGCAAGAATTTAAAATGTTGAATTTGGACCCAATGTCCGACATGGTGAATGTCAAAGATGATCAACCTGAAATGATTTTTGGGCTAGCATCGAATGGTGAGTCTCCTGATAGTGATGTGCTACCTTTTTATATTAGTTTAAGATTGCAAGATTTTGTGTTACATAATGCCATGTTCAATTTCGGAGCTTCTCACAATCTCATGCCCAAGGCTATCATGGATAAACTGGGTCTGGACATCACCCAGCAATACCATGATCTCTATTTGTTTGATTCCAGCAGAGTAAGATGTATAGGACTCATCAAAGACTTGGTTGTGAGTCTGGATCAGCTCCCAATGAAGAATGTTTTGATGGACGTTGTTGTAGCAGATATTCATCCCAGGTTTGGCATGCTTCTTTCCAGGTCCTGGGTAGCTAAATTGAAAGGGACACTACAGCTAGATTTCTCCTATGCAACGATTCTGGTGTTTGGCCAAATGAGGAAATTGTATCGGGAATAAAAAATGAAATACATGATCACAAGCAAGGAGAAACCAATAAATCATCCAATTAATTATGTACATACAGATTTAGAGTCTTTTTTTTTGTATTTAGATAGTTTCAATTATATAGATAGTCAGTTAGTAGAAGTAGATGATATTCTGGAAATAACAGAAAATTTCAAAGGAGTTTTAAAGAAAGAAGAACAAGAATAGCAGAACACTGTTGGCAATCAGCTGAAAGTAATGAACAACAAGCAGACAAGGCACAACAAACAGATTTCCAGTACTTGCAAGAGGAGGAAGAAGGTTTGTGGACCATGGATTTCGATGGAGCAGTGGGAAATGATGGCGCTAGAATTGGGATTTGGGTACGCATTCCTTTCTCCGCCCCGAACAAAGTGCTTAGTAATGTGTTGGTATGCTCTTACAAGTTGGCTTTTGAGTGTTGAAATAATGAAGCTAAGTATGAAGCTCTGATTGCTGGCCTTAAGATTCTAAGAATGCTGAATGCCAAGAGGATTTCAGTATATGGTGACTCTGAATTGGTTATCAAGCAAGTCAGAGGCGAATATCAAGTAAAGCATCCTAGGATGCGAGCTTACTGTAATGCAGTTCTAGACATCTTAAAATTATTTTCAGAATACACCTTGACATGTGTGCCTCATATACAAAATAGTATTATTGATTCTCTTGCTAAGGCAGCAAGTAGTTTGAAGATCCCAATGAACTCTAGCAATAAATTTGAAATCCATGTCAAGCATCGTCCAACTGTTCCAGACAATCAGAGATATTGGCAATGGTTCCAAGATGATGAGGAGATTGATGATTTTCTGCAAAACAAAGGCAAGTTCAAAGAGACCTCAATTGATGTAGAAAATGACGATGGTAAAAGTATTGGCATAGATGAGGTGCAGATCAATGAAATGGACGTGTTGCAGCTGAAGAATAACGTTATTCCTAAAGGCTTGATACCTTTAGAAGAACTCTTTGATCAAGATGATGTAGCCCGCAAGCGAACATTGCAGCCAACAAAGAAGGGTGTGGAAGAGGTCAATATCAGAACAACTACTAATCCTAAATTAGAAAAATTGTCCAAAGCATTGCCACCAAATATCAAAGACAAATATATCAGTTTGTTGTCTTCATTTGCAGATGTGTTTGCTTGGGACTATTCTAACTTAAAAACACATGATACCAATATAATTCAACACACTATACCCATCAAGCCCAATCAAAAACCATTCAGACAGAAGTTGGGAAGGCTAAATCCAAAGTTGCTTCCATCAATTGAAAAGGAGATAAACAGGTTGTACAAATCAGGGATCATTGTGCCCATCAGATTTTCGAATTGGATCTATAACTTGGTGCTCGTACGAAAGAAGATAGGTGAGATTCGCTTATGCATTGATTTTAGAAATATCAATAAAGTTTCATTGAAAGACAACTATCCACTGCCCAAAATGGACCATATACTTCAGCGAGTAGTGGGAGCATCTCATATGTCACTACTTGATGCTTATTCCGGATATAACCAAGTTTCTGTCCATGAAGATGATCGAGACAAGACAACATTCACCACTCCATGGGGAACTTTTCATTACGCTAAAATGCCTTTCGGTTTGAAGAACGCAGGTGCCACATTTCAGCGTGCAATGGACTTGGCTTTCACAAATGAGAAGGATGTCTTTTTGGTTGTGTACCTGGATGATCTGACGGTGTTTTCCAAATCTGATGAAGAACACATGTACCATCTTAAAACTGTCTTTCAAAAGTGTAGAAAATATGGCCTGTCACTGAATTCTAAAAAAAGCTTGTTTGCCATGGAGGAAGGAAAACTACTCAAGCACATTATCTCAAAAGATGGCATTCGTATTGACCCAACACGTGTATAAGCGATTCAGCAAATCGATCTGCCCTGGAATAAGAAAGAGATTCAATCTTTCAATGGTAAAATGAATTTCTACGCCGCTTTGTACCTAATCTTGCTGAACACCTAAGAGAGATTACAAACATGCTTAAGAAGGACAACCAAGTGAAATGGACGAAGGAGGCTGTAAAATCTTTCAATTTAGTCAAATTGGCTCTTTCTTCAGCCCCAGTTCTAGTCAGCCTGGACTACACTCAGGATTTCATATTGTTTTCATTTGCTTCGGAGCATACTATGGCAGTTGTGTTATTGCAGAAAAGAGATGATCACGAAAGACCCATTGCATTCTTCAGCAGAGCTATAAGAGATGCAGCCTTAAAATACAAAATCATTGAGAAGCAAGCCCTTGCACTTGTGAAAGCATTGAAAGATTTTCGGGTATATATTCTACATTCTCATATTTTGGCCTATGTTCCTAACGCTGCTGTGAAAGATGTTTTAGTGTAGACTGATCCGGAAGGAAGACGAGGCAAGTGGATTGTAGCTTTGTTGGAATATGATGTGGAAATAAAGCCCACAAAGCTTGTTAAAGGACAGGGATTGGCAAAGTTAATGGCCGAGTCAAACTTGCATGCCTTAGACATAAATCTGGTTGTTGCTATGTCCGACGAGAATGAGGAAGGATCGTCAATTCATGTATCTGAAATGTTTGCTCTTTCTCCGTGGTATTCAGATATCATATATGTGCTTAAAAATTTGTCACCACCGCCCGACATGACTAGAAAGAAAGCAAGAACACTCAAATTGAAGGCTTCCAAGTTTTGCATTCTAAATTCTGCACTTTATTGGAAAGACCCCGGTGGCGTTCTGTTAAATTGTTTGGTGGAAAAGGAAGCAAAGAAGGTCATGGAGGATTGCCACGAGGGAGACTGTGGCGGTCACCTTTTTTGGAAATCAACAGCAAATAAAGTCCTGAGAGCGGGATACTATTGGCCGACATTGTTTGTTGATGTATATAAGATGGTCAAGAGCTGTCATAAGTGTCAGATTTTCGAAGGAAGGCAGAAGTTACAACCTTTGCCACTTAAGCCCATTGAGGTGAGTGCCCCTTTTCAGCAATGGGGGTTGGATTTCATTGGTGAAATTCATCCCACTTCTTCCGGTCAGCATAGATGGATCCTCACAGCGACATATTACTTCACGAAATGGATCGAAGCAATTCCCACCAAACAAGCTACAAATGCGGTAATTATTTCATTTCTTGAGAATAAAATCTTGTCTCGCTTTGGTTGCCCGAATAAGTTAATCACTGATAACACAGCAGCTTTCAAATCAAAAAGGATGGTAGAGTTTTGTCATAAATATCACATCATTTTGGGTCACTCAACTACCTATCATCCGCAAGGAAATGGATTGGCGGAATCTTCTAATAAATCAATGGTCAACATCATTAAGAATCTGATGGAAATAAACAAGAAGAGTTGGCACAAGAGGTTGGTCAATGCACTTTGGCAGATCGGGTCAGTCAAAAGAAATCCATTGGTACGTCCCCGTTTGATCTTGTTTATGGAGTTGATACAGTGTTTCCTACCTCTCTCGCAGCCCTGGTAGTCAAACTTCTTCAAGGGGCCGACAGTGAAGATGATCCTATGCAGAGAAGGTTGAATCAAATGGTCCACTTGCAGCAGACTAGAGAAGAAGTCTTCCAGAACACGTCCAAGTTGCAGGAGAAGATTAAGAAAATTTATGGCATAAAAGCAAAGGTGGACAAATTTCAGTTGGATGATGTGGTGCTGAAGTGGGATGCAAGGAATGAGGAAAAAGGTAAGCACGGTAAGTTCGAGAACCTTTGGAAAGGTCCCTTCAAGATTGCAGCATATCGGGTCAGAATGCCTTTCTTCTTAAGGAAATGAACGGGGAAGATTGTCCAGGAGGGCCGATCAATGGTCGGCTTCTCGAGCAGTACCATTTCTGAGTTATTGACGCTGCTTCCACTGTCACTGTAAATACCATTTTATTTCAATTTGGTTAGAGTTTGTCAAGTTAGTCTTCAAGTCATTTCAATATCAAATTTGAGTCAAGTTTTTGGTCATTTTAGTTTCATAAATGAGTCCGAGTCTTGTGTTGTTTGCCGAAATAATGACTCCATAGCCCAATGGACGAAGGCACTGTCTAGCTCTTCCAGAGATCTGTTGTTCTTGGCACCTCCAAGGAGCTACCATCCCCCATTGGAGCCAATGTTAGAGTCGGTCTTGTCAGTCCTCCATCAGACATCAAAACTCTTTCTGCATTTCATTTTTAGGAGTCTCGCTCCATTCACTCAGCTGCATTCTGCTAGGGGCATGCCATAATCTGACGGAAAGGTCTTGTTAGTCTTTTCCCCTCATGTCTGGCACCTGCTGGCTTAGGTCTTTTGTCAATGTTCACTAAAGTCCTTGACAGTCAATGTTCGACCTTTTAATGGACAAGAGTCATTTTCAGTCATTAGGTCTAGGGATCAAATAAATTGGTTTTCAAACATGTCCAATAAAGCCATGCAGGCCAGAGGGAGACCCTTACAAAGTTATGATTTAAAGATTTTCATCTTCATGTTGACAGATTACGACTGTTCTTCAAAACTTTGTTTTGAAGAAAAGTCAAACAGTGTGTCATTTGTGATAATTTTCAGAAAAGTCTCCAGTTGATCTCTTCAGGAGCAGCCATGGTTTCCTTGGCCAAATGCCATGTCATGCGACCCCTGCAAAAAGTGCCAAAAAATTTCATCATTTTAGCTATAAATTCAAAGGGAAAAGTGAAATATAGAGTTGCATTAAATCAAGAAAAAGTGCCAAAATAAAACATTATCAAAGTGGGTTTTGAAGAAACAAAAATTAAAGCCATGACTCCAAATGCCTTTATATAGAATTTCCACAAGAAACATAGTCATTTTGCATACCAAGGTAGAGAGAAACATTGCAAAGTGATTGTGAGAAAGCTAGCACGCGTTTTGGGTGCGTTTCGAGGACTTTTCAAGGGCGCGGCGCACAGGCAGAGGAGCGCGGCGCACAGGGCGTGACCCCACAGTGGTGAAACTACAAGGGCACGATGCACACATAGAGCATGGCGCACTAGGTTTACTACGCGGCGCACACCCATAAAGGCCCGGTTTGACTCCCAGTTTGCAACAAATCGCTTTGAATCCCTTCCAATTGACAGGTAGGGTCGACATCTCAGATTGTTCATAGATTTTTGTGAATGTGATGGTGGCTTATGGCCATTTATAGTTGCAATAAAAACTCCTAAACCCTACCACTTGAAATCATCAAAACCATTGTTGCTATGGTTGCAAACTTATTGTGTTGATGCCAAGGCTCCTCCTCCCTTTCATTTTTCGCCTTCTTTCCATTTTTCCTTTTCCCCCTATTCCATTTTTCCCATCTTTCCCTACCCTAAAACATTACTAAACCCCTATTCCCTATCCCCTCCACTCATTTGTCAATGTAAAACCCCAAAACCCTACCTTATAAAATACCCAAACCCTCCTGCATGTCCCTAAACAAAATTCCCCCCCATAACCCCTAATCCCATCATATTATTCCCCTTCTTAATAGTCCCTTTTGCATTGTTCCCCTTGGTGGCAAAGTTCATAACAACACACAGTTTCATACATCATCAAAGGGCAATCCAAGCATAGTCCATACACAACAATCATGGCATCTAAGCATTCATCAGAGTATGAAATGGAAACCCAAAGTGATTCATCCTCGAAAGAACAGGCTCCCTGGAGACATCATAAAAGTGGCAAACATGTTAGGGATGAACCAACCACACTTACAGAATTGCAGGCCTGCCCTCTTGCTATGTCATGTTTCCAAAATTTGTCATGTTTGGAGTTTTGTCAAAAGGTGGCTAGTGTTCGAGTTCATCATGAGTTGGCCGGTCTTTTTGTGCTTCACCTACATGGAGATCACTCTATCTTAGCCGGGGTCACCTTCACACTAACACCTGAAACTGTCTCATTAGCAACCGGCATATCGAACGCTGGAGAACAGTGGCACAAGAAACAGAAGGTTGATCGGCAGCATTATGAGCCATACATTAAGGCTAGTTTCTTGAGGCAACTCCAAATATTCTTTCCATTCTGATATTTGAAAGATGAATATGCTCCACTCATGAAGTTGATCATGAAATATTTCAGCTATGAGGGGAGGTTCTCTCATTTATATGCCTATCACATCAGGTTGCTCATGCACTTTACCAGGGTACGGATGATGAACATCCCATATTTCATTTGTAGGAACATAGAGAGGATGAACATCTTCATGCAGCATGAAACCCCTCAGTAGCAACTTAACAATGTTTATCATTTTGCTCTTATTAAGATTTTGGTGGCGCATCAGCTGGGATTACAGGGCATTACTTGGGATGATTTCATCTCCCGTGACCTCTTCAGCACTTCACAGGTATTATCAGAGGTTGAACATGAGATAGGTGGTCCTTCTCATCACTATGAGCACCATGAGACTGCTACTATGCTAGTATTCATCACCTATTAGAGAGGTAGTAGACATTTGTTTGCAGCTGCAAAGCGAGTGTTATCTCCACTCGGGGTGGAAGGGGCCTCGCTTCTGACATCGGCAACATAGGTACAGGACAAGGGCAAGAGGCCCATGCATGACGAGGGGCCATTAGGTGAATGAGAGGCCGACTTCATCCTCATTCATGATGATGATACAGATGCGGAGAGTGCCAAACTTAGGAGGACCATCTAGGAGCAGCAAACGGAGATCCAAGCCTTGTCTCTCAATTTGGAGAGGGCTAAGTGGATTATCAGGCATGTGGAGCAGAGGAACAAATAGCTCGAAGACCAGCATGAGATTATGGAGCTACAAAACATCCGCGAGAATTGCCAAGCTGCCCAACATAGGAGGATTAAGCTCACTCCATTAGAGCAAGAGATTAACAATGACCGAGAGTCCTGGCTTGAGCGGATCAACATCCACCTAGAGAGACTACTAGAGAAGGCCGACAAGGACAAAACCATATTGAGGTGGATGGTTTATCACTACAGGGCACGAAACATGAGTTCAAAGGCTCGGATAAGGAATTTGAAGGCGAAATTGAGGAGAGCGACAAAAAGACAAAAGAGGCAAAAAGAGAAAGATCGGCTCCGAAATCTTGGCTGAAGCCTCTGTGGCCCAGCATAGCACTTCATAGAGGATCTCCAGCCCAAATTTCAAAAAAACTAGGACAATTTTGGTCATTTGACAAATTTTTGTGCACAAAACAAGGTTTTTCTCCTTGTGGCACGACGCTTATGATTGGGAGCTCCAAATCAAGAATGGTTTGTATTTTTGGATTCAGCATGAAAAATCATGACTGCTGGTGCATGGCCAAGAAATTTGGGCAAGTTTTGAGTCCCCAGGAGGTCAAAAACACTCAAAAAATGACCTCTCTGCCCCTATTTTGACACACAGGAAGCAGTCTTGGGAGATTGAAGTTTTGGAGGGGCAAATGAGCACCAAATTCAGAAATTCCACTTGGGTTGGAAAGTAGACAGGTAGGGTTTTCTAACAAGCACACTTGGGCACAATCTGGACTTCATCAGGTACCTCAAAATCGCCTCCAAAGTGGCGCCGCGCATATAGCTTTTGGCGCGCGCATATAGACCCAAAGGCCAAAAATTTCGATCCGCGACTTTCTCCAAGTGGGCCCGCTCATTTACACTACACTTTTTTCAGCACCTAAGGCAAAGTTTAAAGAGTATTTTCACTAAAGGTTGGCTTCTATCCAAGTGGCAAAGGAAGGCGAGCAGTCACTCAAGCCGTTTGTCATTTTTTTAATGCTGCATCTGTCACTAATGGTTGGCTTTCCATTTCCATTTTGTAATGATTTGAAAAACACCCCAGCTGTGGGTCGTTCCATTTCCCAATGGCAAAGTCTATTTATTGTATGTAAAACCATTTGCAAAGGGCTGGTTGTAATTTCTGGGAGAATGTGGCAGAGAAGCTCAGTTCTTCATTGTATATTTTGACAGAGAATTAATGAAAGGTAGCAGCTCTGGCTCATGAGATTCATGTGGTGTGAGTGTAGCAAATGTGTTCTCTTTATGTTTCATATGTATTTCGTTATGTTTCAAAGTTCATTCATATTCATTTCCAGTGAAATTTTCTAAGTAAGATAAGGTAGAATTCATGTTTATTGCTCTGCCTGTGGGAAAGTTTCACGTTCTGTGTTCTTCTTCTGTTAAAAAGGATTCATGTGTCTATTCCCTTTTCACCCTCCTAAACAATCTTTCCATTTCACATTATTTCAAATTTCATTGCTAGACTTTTCGCCTGTCTTGCCTCATGAAATAATCGGTGCCTTTGTGTTAAATTCTCTGCTCATATTGTTCGTTGGTCCCATACATCCCAGAAACTCAGTCATTTATTAAAAAATTTCCTCTTGTTTCCATATTTATTTACCTAGCCTAAAATCAGTATTCATTTTAAGGCATCTCAGACCATATTGTTTATTCTTCACTGAGCGTGAATCGGAGAGAGCCCTCTCCTGTTCTGGTAGGGCTAGCTACCAGACTAAGCGTGGTTTGTGGTTACCCTGAATTTTGCCTTCCTTCAGCCTAAGGCAGATTTAGGCGTTAACAATTAACATGCAGGGTATCAAGAGAATGAAGTAGTTAGCTCATAAAATATACATTTATTCTTGCTTAACCACTTGAATATATGATATACACTTGAAGGAATATATTACAATGGTGTTACCAGAATAATGAAGGACAAAACTGGATTGCTACTATGAATAGCTCCGCTGATTTGTATTGAGATCATAGTTCTACGTTCTGAGTGAGGAAAAATATCATTAAGCTATAGGTTTTTTTAGACTTGTGACAGGGCATGATAGTATCACCGGTTCCCAACCAAACAAATAAGGGACGCTAAAAAATGAATGAGAGATGTCAGAGTCCAAGCCACAATTATCCAAGCCAAAATTATTAATAGTGTAGAGAAGCATTCAATGAGAACCTTAAGGTACTTGAATGATGTTAAAGGTGGAACGAGGAGCACAAGCTTACACAAAAACTATAGATCAACATTCCTTAATGTTTTCACCATCTTGAGCACACTATATATGCAAGAAAATCCCCTTAGGCTACAAAGTAGTAAACATATTTCCATCCAAATGACACAGACTCTGCGAATTCCATGGATAATATATCAATCAATGGAGTGAATATTTTAGTTATGCTTAGCACTTCAAAAAGTTTATCAACCTCCACATGCACGTATCATATTTAAGCACATACATAAGATGGAGGAGAATCACAGTTGCTAAAAATTGTCTTTGTTTATATGGAGGCAGGAATGACTACAAAATTCTGATTCAAATCATGAATAGAAATGCACCTAAGAAGCCCGAATTCATTTATTTTAAGAATGATTGCATGTATTTAGTCTGACAAGGGCACCTTACCAGTAAATAAGACACAAACCTTTTCAGTAGATATATTATATATATATTATATATATATATATATATTATATATATATATATATATATATATAATTATATATATATATATATATATATATATATATATATATATATATATAATATATATTATATATATATATCAAATTTTTGTTCCCAGATGGAATGGGAAATTGAGTGAGGCGAATGATATTATGTAGAGCTAAGTATATCCACCCTTTTCATATCGTCCACAATTTAATTTAATCATGCTAAAGTATTAGGAGAAAAATAAATAGAATAAGTACTTTAACATTCCATTCCTAGAATCAGTAGCATGAGTGAACCTCCTACATGTTTTCTATCTGTTTTGATTTTCTCACACTGCTTATAATCCCCTTGAACTTGGCCACATTACTATCATGTAGATTAATTTTTATTTCCTTGAGAAAGCAGCTATGATAGCAACCTCCTCTTCTTACTTGGCTAGGACCTGAAGTCTTCAAACAATACAACATCTTCCTATATTTAGAACTAAGCTCCCCAATAGGTGGAAGTTGGAGGGGGGTTGTGTCCCAGAATAATCTATGATTAATTGTTCTCAATGCACTTAATCCTTACCTACATTAAACTCAGTTGTAGGCAATTTTCGGTCATAGATGTGATATTTGCATTATGTCATACTTTTGTCACTATTATTTCTAGTCATTCAAATTAAAAAAAAATTTACAGCAGAAAACATGATTAGGGAATACTCCTAACTTCCTGATGATATCCTTAACAAAAATTACTTTCTCTCATGAAATTTGTCTTTGAAACTTATAATTTTGGTACAGATCATGTTTGCAGTAGATATCTTGTTAGATTGCAAATTCTAATATGAATTCTCAAGCATAACCCACTACATTCCTAAGAAACAAAGAAATTAGATGAATGTACACCAATTAGGTCATTCAGTTCTAGTTAACAAAGGTTTAAACCCTAAAAAATAAAAAATAAAAATAGTAGTATGTGACAAGTATTGTAGAAATAAAATCCTTAGCGTCAACTTAAAAATACATCAAAATTTAACACAAGTCTTAAAGAACAAATGGTCAATACAAAAGCTTAAAATTTAGATCCCAACATTCATGATTACCTCTAGAAATGTTGCATGCTCCATCCTGCCATCCTTAGTGAAGAAAACTTCCAAAGCTTAAAATTTAGATCCTAACATTCATGTTTACCTCCATAAATGTTGCACGCTCCATCCTTCCATCCTCAGTGAAGAAAACTTCAAATGGAATTTTATCATTAAAATACCAGACAAGTTGTTGATTTTTTCTTACTACCACCTACAAAAGAGTGTTTTCTAGTCTAGGAGATATGTTTTGAAACAATACCGTTGGCAGCAATGAGTGTGTTGAGCTCCCAGGCTGCAATGATGGCACCTAATTTACCAAGAATGAAACTTAGAAAAAAGGACTCAAAACACATGTTCATCTACATCCTATTAAACTAGCAATATTTACAGTAAATAGAACTAATATTTCAACTAATTTCAGATTTTATGTAATGTACCTGTAGAAGTCCAACAACTGCAAGACTGAAAGAGATTCTAAAACTTCAAGCTGTAAAAAAAATTACCATCATGCCATATAAGTTGCCCATTTATTTGAAGGCCTTGACCTGTTGATTATGCAATTAAAATAGGCAACGAAGGCCAACACAAAGCATTAACCAAAGATCACAATTTGCTTTAATCAGGTTGATGCTTACCATAGTAAATAGAATTCACATATAACAACAATAAAACTATTTTTTTCCATTTTTTCTTTGCAAAATGAAATGGAATTGACTAATCTAATACTCACCCAGAGCCTATTACTCATTGATCTCAAGGGACAAGTGCATTGTCCAAACCTATCAAATCACGAAGAAGATCTATGATAAGAGTTGGAGGTGGAGGTGTTGCTATGGATACTACTTTTCATTGAACATTGGGAACATTACTTGGACATTGGACAGATGAAGCATTGATTTCTGTCTCAGTGGCTGATAATTCTACATATGGAAGATAACATTTTACTTGCAAGTTTGGGAGGTAGCAAGGTACATATGGACCACACCTAGTACATACCCTAGTCTCAACATGGAGTCCACATCTAGAACATGTTCCAAAAGGTTAGGTGTGCATACCATTGTTACATTGTTTTTCCCCATTCTAATATGGGGATTTTGTTAGATACTTATATTTATTTTCTCTTCTCATCCCATATACATGCCATCACAAGGGAAACAACAAACCATTAATCAATTACATTTCATAGTTGTCGATAACCTAACTTAAAATGCCATTTTGGCTACCAATAACTATTTTAATAGATTTTTCTTTGGAATAGTAGGGGATTTGTGAAGCTATAAAAATAGTGCTTGATGCGCAATGAAATTATCCATATAGATATGTCCACAAGAAATATAAATAATACATACAAGAAAAAAATAAACGAAAAGAAATGCAAAATATATGACTTAAATGACACCATAGGTTGATGTAGATAAGATTCAATAAAAATAATAATAATATTAAAAAATAAAAAGGGGTGTGTTACAATTTTTATTGAACAATATGCTAGGAACCATCCTCTTTCTTTTGATAACGAGCCTAATCCCTCTCTATCTAGTCTTAATAATCCTCTAAGAAACTAGGTCCCCAAATGTCAAAACACTACAAAACCGTGGACTTGATGATGTTATCCAAAAGGTCAATCTTGGGAAAAATGTCCTAAAAATGGAGTTGAAAGAACTAATGCTCAAAAAGGGAAAGGGAACCTGTTGACGGTGTTGGACCCACCAACATTCAAGGGGTTTCAGGGGGTCTCCCTAATATGAAATCCTAGTTAGACCTCACACTGTTTGGAGTAGGAGCCCCATCCAAAATACGACACAGTTGCCGAAATACTGGGTTTTAGTGGTATGCCTACGATAATGCATAGAATGATGTATTTGTGAATTTGGTGAAACAAGTGTATAACTTTGTGAAGGGTCAAGTGCAATGCATGAAAGGTTCTAACACGATGAAGGGAAAGTGAGTGAGCCCATTAGAAGCTTGTAATAGTACATAGCTTGAAAGGAACGCTCGAGCATAAAAGGCATCACAAGTTAGCCTGCAAAATAGTTCATAAGCTAACCATGATGGAAATATACAACAACAAGCATTCACCAAGATTCATACTAAAGAAAACGAAATATTTCATAAGCGTTAACGTAAATCAAATAACATATGTCACAAACATAATAATCATATTCCTACTATATTCACAACATATGCATGAAAACATGTCGACTATGAGCTTTTATTAAAGTGATTGTCCCAAGCATACATATACAATTGACGAACCACTAGTCCCAATAGTGGAACGTGAAGCTAACACCTTCTCCTCCAAATAAAGAGACTCCCTCTATGCTATGGAGAAGCCAAGGCTCTCAGAACTCACAAGCTTTTTCTCCTAAGCCAAAATCCCTTTACATGACCAATGAGGGTATCTTTATAACAAAACGAGTGACTATTCACCTCCCTTTGTGACTCTTTCACTTCCCTCATGATTGTTTGACTTCCTACAACCAGGAACTTTGGACTTCATTATAAAATGAATCTTCACATTCCACAATTGACACTTGGAATTCACTTATTTAATTACAAAATAATATTATAATATCACTCATACTCATGTAAGACAAAATTCGATAGAGTCAATTAGACAACTTAATAAGACAAAACAAGTTAAGTTTGAGTTTTGGGAAACTCCAGCTCAGCCACTTAAACTTGTAGTTTCTTGGTCACATAGTGGTGCCAAGATTTGTACTGAGTGATGACTTCCCTAAAAAGTGCGACGAGGTCAGGATGGAAGCAGAATCTAGTTTCCATTGCATCCAGGTAGAGTAATTTGGAACCAGTTTGAATTTCCTTCTCGAGTAAGAGCAACATAGTGTTTATCTAGACAGGACCACCAATGTACTTCTACATATTATTCCTGTTCACCTTCATATCTTCCTTGGTGGCAATCTGCCTGAGCTGGTCCAAGTATTCTTCAACCTCCTGCCTGACTTGATTCCTTCACTTGGCTTCAGTGGGTGAGCCAATTGAAGGGATCTTGTGTGATTTCACCATGAAATCCATGATATTGTATAATCATTCATATGAGGCCTGAATGTTGGCGATGAATGAGGCGAGTTGTTTGTTACTCTGGATGATCATCAAAACCTGTGTTTTTTCCAACTTTTCTTGTTGCCTTGTTTTCTTTACCAAGTCAGATGGTGCCCCTTTGTGTTTCATTAACCACTCATTCATAGCAACGATGGATTTATGGACAAAATTGAGGGATTTAGCATTATATTTTCACCTCTGTTGCATGTTGTGCAAGAAGACAACTGCTTTATGCACAGTGACAAGCTCCTCATAAAGGCTCTGCATGGTTTCTCCCAATGTCGATACTTCACCAAGTATGCTTTCCTTACATTCTTCTAGATATACCTGTGCGGGAGCTTCTTTCTAGACCTCTACTTGGAGGTGCTCAATTTGTTGCCTTACATCCTATAAGTTCTTTTCCATCTGTCTATTCTTTGCCATGAGTTACTCTGTGTTTGACTTGGTATCACCTGTGAAGGCCAAGTTAGTTGCAACAATCACCCTTTCTCTAATGAATGCAGGGTATGTAAGATTGTATGGAAAGTGTTTCTTCCTTGCTTATACAATATTCTTCCAAAGCTCATTGTAAGCCAGATTGTATGTATCCATGACTGGACCATCATCAAGAGGGACAATTTTCTCTTCTTTGCTTGGAGCTTGCTCTGTCATCAGAGGAGGGGGAGACTAAATGGTGACCTATTGAGTGCCTGACATAAAATCAACATCTTGGTTTAACAGCTTCGGTTCTACCTCCATGTCTTGAACTACAATTAGTTCTTCAATTTCTTGAGCAAGTTCCTTCTCCTGCAAATGTTTTATCTCCTCTTCTAGTAGTTGGTTCTGCTCTTGTTCTCTGACCTGTTTCTATGTTGTTGCTTCTTCTTTTTCTATTTTCTGCCTTTCTTCTCCTTCTTCTTGTTTCTGCCTTTCTTCTTCCAATAATTTATGCTCTTGTTCTTCCTTCTACTTCAGTTATTCTTCCTACTTCCTATGTTTCCTCCTCTTTTCTGCTGTTATAGCCGCTTTTAAGATGATTGGATTTGTTTTCATCTTATGGCTCTGCTCTTCCACTAAACTATGTGTAACCTTCATCTTTCCCTTTTTGCGCACATGGTGCCTTTACGCTGGTTTTCCCTCTAGAGTGACTTCTTTATGAGGAGTAACTTGTGGTGTTCCTACAAAGTTGAATGGTTCGTGAGACTTGAAGGCATTGTAACAATTCTTCATCTCCTCCTCCTCAGGCCTGTAAAATGTACCGCATCCTCATTGAAAATGAATCCTCGCACAATGTTCTTTGCAAACATTCCTAGGATCATATGAATTGAAGTCCAAATGACCAATTGTGAATTTCTCTATCTCCTTGCCTTCGGTGTTTGCAACCTTCAAATTCTTGATCTCATACAATCTGATTTGCAAAAGAAGAAGGAGCCAAGATGCCTTCTTCTTCCTGTGTAAAATTCCTGATAACCCTGAGGAAATATGGTAAGCAAGTTCTTGCATGACCAACTTGTCGGTGACATATCTCAGTAGAAGATGTGGAGGTTTATGTCCACCAAACACTCTAAGGAAAGTGCCATCTGGTGAGGCAAAACAATATGTTAATTCTAACACTACTTCCATTGCCTCACGGGACATGCAAGGTGGCTCTTCCACAAAAATTAACTTGTACAATGGAATGAGGAAGTGATCAGTCAAATTTTCAATTACTCCTTTGTAGTTGCACTCCTATAGAAGCATGTAGTAAATTTGCAAGGCAGTTTCTCTTGGTGACCAGGTCCAACTCATGCTAGGAAATTAATTCTGAGCACATATTGCATCCAACAAGTAAGTAGACATGTAGAATATGCTTTATTACCCTTCGAAGGATTCTTAGAATTAGTTGCATGAACTCTCAACTGTTGAGCCAACAAATCTAACCAGTTGAATGGTTTTCCTTCATTCACAACCTAATTAAGCAAGAATGCCTAACCTTCTGGAGAGGTCTCAGTATTACTTTGACCATATATCCAAAAACATAAGGCTATCAAGTACTGATAAGCCTTCCTAAGAGATTTGATCTTGTATGTGTTGCTTGTAAGTGTTCCTCAGATTTGGCTTCATTCTGTTGATGTAAGTTTTACATCTCAAGATGAACCCACCCAAATCCCCTCACTTGAAAAGTCACAGATCGACTAGGAAAAATACCAAGGTTTAAAATATTGTCATATGGGCACAACCCGTTTTGGCTTGAATTCTCTCATTCGACCATCCATAAATATGAATAGCCTTTGTGTTATGATAGATACTCAGCATAACCAATTAGTCAATGCCATAATAGGAGGCTTTGCCAACCCTGCCTTTGGTACTCTCTATCCCAAGTATTTTGTGTCATTGGATGACCCTTACATCTACGACCTTCTGCAAGCTTATATTCATCCCCAAGGTTTTGACATGAAATGCCTATCTAAAATAATTCAGCTCAAAACTTTGACTGTTGTTCGCTTTGGAAATGACAACATGCCCCCACTATAGCCACATATCCATCATAAGTGAGGTGGAATCTAGTTCCAGTAAATCTACAACTCCTATTACATTTGAATGGACTGGAATCCAATATCCTGAAATTTGGGAAGCTAAATATGAAGAGTACCACTAATCAACCTTATTGAAAGACAACCAGAAGATTGCCAAAGCACGCCCAATTCCATTTAATGTTGCTACCCAATCCTTTTGGTTACCAACCCAAGTTCAAACAACCTTTCGAGAGAAGGTTGGAGAGATGGTACAAAACCATCCCATAAGCTCTTCAACAGAGATTACTATAGAACACCAAGGTCAGCACCAGCAGTGTCCAGCCTGCAATCAGCTAATACAAAAGCTTAGTACTGCTACTAAGCCAAAAAAACCTTACATTCTCATGCTCGCTTGGCTACCCTGAGAAGAAACAACTAAAACTATCAAAGTTAGCATAGGAGAAGAATCCTACACTCCAGGAAGGAACCTGCCTTATATATCTTTCTGCCTTATAGTCATCCCTTATGCCATAGTGCCAGCAGCCATTACGTCTGGTACTAATGCTGCACAACTTAATTATGCAAATATCCAACTCCACCTCGAGTCAAAGAACATTGATGATTTGCACAGTGACGTCCTTAAGGTTAAACAAGTAGTCTCTGAAGAAAACGAAATGTGCAAGAAGGTTTTAGCAAGATTAGAATTGCTAGATCATAAGATAGCTGACATATCAGTCCTTACAATAGCCAATACACAGTTAGACCAAAGGTTGGCAGCTATATCTCAGGGTTTGTCCATAACTACCCCAATCATCAAGAAGTTAGGATCTAAGATTCAGATCCCTAACTATTCTATTTTGGACAAACCATCAAAGTCAACTATGTTTACAGATAATCGCAAGAACAAGCTTAGGTGCACTTTCAGCTTTAGCGTAGCTAATCATAAGCTACCTGCGTGGAATTTTTGGATTCAAATAGTCGAAGAAGAAGAGATCGAGGTAGCTACTTTGGTCACAACATCCTTCTTGCAACAAGTGCAAGAAAAGGGACCTGCCCTTCCAAAGGACCAAATAAATCAGTTGCTTGTTTATGTAAAGCAAGAACCATGTATCCCTTTGCAGATTACCCAAGTTGGAGAAACATCCCATCCCATATCAATAAAAATGACTGGAGTTTCAGCTATGAGTGAAGCCATCCAAGCTATGCCACAAGAACCCTTGCTTTTTCCAAATTTCCAGCCTAAGATCGAAATGGAGAATGCAATGAGTCTCCTCAATAGTTGGGCAATGAAAAAACTGATTAATGAACCTACCCTTTCTCTCCATAACATTGCACAACTCATTATCAATGGATTTTGTGGCTTAGCACATACATGGTGGCATTACGCCTCCACAGGAGGCCAAGAAGCCATCCTTGGCCATAACGATCATGTTGTTTAGTTGCTCATTGCTCTACGTGCACAGTTTGTCGGACTTACAATTGATGAAGATCCAGACCATTACAATGAATTGTTTATGTCTAATCAGTTATGCAATCTTGGTATTATGGAAGATTATCTTGGTCAAATGCAGGATTGGCTCATCCGATCCAATTCCTATGCTAATACAACATACATCAAGAGGTATATCCAGAGTATGCCTGTCGTTCTTCCCACTGCTATCAACAAATATTTTGAAGACAAACATCTTTCTCTGTCAGGCATGACCTAGCAATGGTCCATGGCCACATCAAGAAACTCATTGAAGAACATTGTTTAGCTAAATGTGTTATGGTTGACTTCAAGGAGTACAACAAGATCTTTTCAAATACGATTTGCACAACAGTTGGCCAGATGGCCAACTGAGGTAAGGGACCCTTCAATCACAACCCCAAATGCTCTTGTAAATCCAAAGATCCGTAAAAGAAGCATTGGTCCTTAGAGAGTAAGTTTTAGCCAAAAACTTACAAGAAGCCATATCAACCTCAAAAGAAGCCTTTCTAGAAAAACAACCATTCCTTCGATACTAAAAGACTCTGGCTAAATCAATCTGATGTTTTATTTGCAGTAAGGAAGGTTATGGGCAAACCAATGTCCACAAAAAGCATGGAAGCCAAAGCTAGCAGCTCTATTCACAAATACCTTAGAACTTACTATGTGGGATCTATTCTACTATGATTATGACAAAGACCGTACTGGAGAAATTTATTATCTAGAAGATGATTATGAGGTAGAAGAAGAAGATGGAAACCTTGTTCCTGGTTTCCATGGTAGTTCTGACGATGAAAATAGTTTGGAGTCCTACCGATTTTGTATGTTTTCTATGCCTAACAAGCAGCTTGCAGACTTAAGGCCAAAGCTCGAGAAAAAACCACCATGGCAGATAAATCTCCACATGAACATTCATGATGAGATCAAAAGAATCGAGGCCTCCATGACCACTTTAAACCATCCAGAACTTCAGTCATCCAGCGAGATGACAACCAAATAAAAGGAGGAGATAGCCTATTATGTTCCCTAATACTGACATCTAGCTGAGTTATATGTTGACCATCCATCCAAGCATCTAGAGCAACAACTTGTCAAGCGTGCCTCTTGCACATCCATGTGTATGTAGATCCCCAACAAGCAAGCAAAGATCAGAGCCCTTGCCGCAGAAATCCAGGTGCTCAAAGCACAATTGCACCAGCTCGAGAAAGAAGTTTTTGAATCCTCTAATGATGATTTCGACCATCTAGCAACTAAGACTTTAGGCATTTCGGAACAATCTTCCCCTGTCTCGCCTGGACTAGATTATGCCCAATGGCCTGATTCACCTTATTTGTCTGCACTTATCCTGACAAGTTTCTCTCTCTCGCCGGTCAACATAAATTGTATATTCCTCCTACCTTTTATCCTCCTGATTGTAAACCATATTCCTTAGATTGTTTACTTGATTCAGGCACTCAGCTTAATTTAGCTCGCCATCTTTCTATTCCCCCTTTCTATTGGGAGAAATCAATGGAGGGCGGTGCCAGCATTATTGGTTCAATGATTTCTCTCCCACATCAGGTAATTGATTTCCCTGTGTCCATCCAAGAACATCTAGTTCAATGTACATTCCTCGAACTTGATGACATCCCGACCAACATTATTTTAGGTTTTGAATTCTTTACCTATTGGTCCCCCATTTCTATTGACTACGACCAACTCATATTTTCCATGACTATTTCTGGTAAGTCTATATAGATTCCTCTCAAAAATTCTTGTACATTCTCTGTCCCTCACAAGAAAAAACTAGAATAGCCAAAGCCTATAGAAGCCTAGAAAAAAGCAAGAATCATTTCTTTCGCCACAGCTCATCGTCAATATTATTTGAAAGAAATTTCTGAAAAGATTATCCAGCAGTGCACTTCGGATATCCCCAATTCCTTATGGGCACGAGAAAAGTATGTGATCGATCTACCATATGTAGATGATATACAAATCATACCTCAGAAAGAATTAGTTGCTCTGATGAGTCCAGCCAAGTTCGATTACTACCAGAAAGAGATTATATATTTCTTAGACAAGGGCCTAATCGAACCAGCCAAGAGCCCATGGGCGTGTCGAGCATTCTATGTCAACAAGGATTCATAGATCAAAAGAGGCCAACCTTGCATGGCGATCAACTACAAGCCCTTAAATGAAGTGCTAAAACATATGGCATATCCTCTGCCAAATCAAGCAATGCTTCTCCAAAAACTGAAAGGATGTAACATCTTTAGCAAGTTCAATCTTAAATCAGGTTTCTATCAAATTAGAATAGCTACTAAATATTATTATAAAACGACCTTTTTTGTCCCACATGGATAGTATCAATGGAAGGTAATGCCTTTCAGTTTAAAGAATGCTCCTAGTGAATTTCAAAAAAGAATGGAAGATTTTTTCCATGGCATAGATTGGTTAATTATCTACATAGAAGATTTACTTGTCTGTTCCAAGAATATTCAAGAACATCAGAAACATCTCCAAATAATTTGTGAGTATTGTGTTAAACATGGATTAGCTTTGTCAAAATCCAAGATTGAAATTGGAGTAACATATGTAATTTTCTTAGGTTTAAATATTTTTAATGTTTGTGTCACACTGCAAGATCGTGTTCTTCTAAACCTGCAGAAATTTCCAAAGGAAATCCCAGACAAGACCCAATTGTAACGATTCCTAGGCAGTCTGAATTATATTAGATGTTTCTATAAAGGACAAGCCCAAGATCTAGTTGTTCTGCAGCAAAGATTGAAGAAGTAACCAATCCCATGGAATCGAGCCATGACCTAGGTGGTGAAATCCATCAAGGAGAAAGTCTAAAACCTTCCTCCTCTCAAGCTCCCGGCAGATGAAGGATTTTATGTCCTTGAAACAGATGCATCAAATTCTGCATGGGGAGGTGTTCTTCTTAAATGCATAGATGGAATTGAAGAGATTTACGGCTACACCTCAAGAACCTTTCATGGAGTTGAACTCAATTATCCTTCAAGCCATAAAGAAGTACTCACAGTCAAGAAGAGTATACCTCATTTCAGTATTTATTTAAAACTTGTTAAATTCTTGGTCCGAACCGATCTCAAAATCATGTCGTGCATGATAAAAGCAAACCATGAACTTGACGATAATAATGTCCGCATCATGCGATGGGCAGTGTGGTTAGACAACTATGAATTTGGTATCGATCATAAGCTCAGATACCTCAATTGCATGGCAAACCTTCTCACATTTGAAGCAGTGGACCCTTAGCTTAAAGAAGTAGCAGTAGTGGGCCTGTTATAATGTGTCTGGTTCGGTCCCCATATGTCGAAAGACTTTAAGGGTTGAGATAATGCAAGTTGTTCACTTGCACCCGAATATTTACTTTTAACTGGCACTCACTGTTCATGTGATAACTAGACACTGGATATGAATGCTATAAATGAGTGGTTCATCCCTCATAAAATTCAATCTGAGTTGTTCTAGTACCTGAGAAATTGATTGAGGAGCATTCGGCTTAGAAATATCATTGTAATTTAGTAGACATAGGGGTTTTGTGTTTTCAAGGAAGTTGGTTTCCTATGTATCAAATTAATGTAATTGTTAAGGTTTTGAGTGATTTTAATGAGAGAAACTAGAATAGGGATTAATTAAGTATTGTGAGGCATATTTGTAAATGCTCTCGAATGTTGGAGAACATGAGAGATTTAGGCTAGTTAAGATTCCATAGGAATTGAGAGATTTAGGAATTAGTTGTAAATCTTAGATTAGGAATTAGTTCATAATTTTATGGATTAGAGAGAATCCTTAGAGATAAAGAAGAGATTTTAGGATTTTGTTGAGAATGTTATGGATCTAAACTAGGAATTGGTTATAGAATCCTTTTGTATAAATGTAAGCTTAAAAGGCATAGAAGAAAGTTAGCTAACTAGGAATTAGTTCAAGAGTTAGATAGGTTTGATTGTAAGCCTACGGGCAGATAGGAAAGGAAGATGCCACTAATATTGGAAATTAGGTTAGAGAGAGAAACTCATTATGTAAATGATTGTTTATAAAGACAGAGAATTCAATTCCTAAGTTGTGTGATATGTATAATTAATGGAATTATAGTTGTGTGTGAATTAGAGTAATTCTGCATAGTATGTGTCGCAGGTGGAATTAAACAGAACGCAGAGACAAAGTGCGGGAATGAATGTATCGGGTTTACACACAGACAACGTTGGAGGAAACCTTTAACGTTATAGTGAAGGTATACTATAAGGTTCTTTAAACCTAAGGATTTACGCAGCGGAAGCGTAAAAGAGAGAAGGAATAAAGAATGAAGTTGAAGATCGGATTAGAATAATTGAAGGCCGGAAGGCGAGAACAAAGACACAGGCAAAAAACCGAACAAATGGACTATTACATAGTAAAGAACAGAAGAGCGTAGCAGCAAAGCGTAGTTGTTGGATCAGACAGATCTACAAACGGGAGTGATGGAGATAGACGACTAGGATTAAGTCGCATAGAATAAAGTAAAGAAGATGGATAGCGAAGATTAAGTCCACATGCAAAATAGTAGAGCGGTTTTCATAGGCAGTAAGTAGTTTCTCGCGTGCCCTCAAAGTGGAAAAAGGTATTTCTATGAGTTCACACGATTAGCCTTATGGGTTGACACGTAACACCCGGAGGAAAGAGAAAACCACTTTTCTCGCGTGCTCTCCGGCTAATATCAGTCGTGCTTGTAATTTGTGTGAGATTATGCGATCACTGTTGGATTGAGATAGGAAATATAAACAGTGCTGATCATCTGGGTAAGTTGATAATTAGGGGACGCGATGATCGTCGTATTAAGGAATGAGATCGACGACGGAGGTTGAATGCGCTAAAAGTTGAGTGTCGGAAGATGTGTAAAGTCATGTGAATCAACATAAAGGTGAGGTTTAAGTGTTAGATGAAATATTTTTGTTATATGAGAATTATAATAGAAATAAGTAGAATTAATGATTATGGATTAAGTGAGGTTTAACCAAAGTCCTACCATGGTATAGTTGATAAGTTCGGGTGTTTAATCAAAGTTGAAGCTTATATGATATTTTGTTACCGTGGGTAATAAGAGTTAAACGAAAGGTTATGAGGGGTTCCACTCAAAGGTTAATTAAAGTTTAAACTTGAGATAGTTAAATCAACATTTCCGCATAGAGTTTAATTAAGAACATTAAACCTTGGTTATAGAGGGTTTTCACCATGGATCAGGTGATTAATCTTGGGACATAGTAGATCATGCAATTTAATTTGCATAATGTGGGTATTGTCGGCTTACACTGGCATCATTTGGTATCAGAGTAGAATAAGGAAATTATGTGTGGAAAAATTCTTTGAAAGAATTCTGTTCGAAGAGTTATGTTTTGAAGGCGTGTATACAGGTGAATGGTGATTAGATTTTAAATCTGACAAACAGTAGGCACATAGAGATAAAGTGTAGTAGAATTTGCAAATGCAAAGGAAACAGAGAACAATCCATTCAAAGTGCAGGTGAATGTTAGAACAAGATCATGCATAGGTCTTGAAGTTAGTGGTATAAGAAGGTGAGAAGATTGTAGCAACCTAGAGCAAGAAGTGCTCAATTGGTTCCAAAGGAAAGAACTAGAGAGATGCCAAAAGATTGAGCTCAGAGGAGAGAAGCTTAGTGAGGAATATATAGCAAGAGGGACTTGTTACTACAAAGGTATTGTTGCATCTGACAGAAAAATCATAAAGGAAATTCCACAGAGGATGTGGGTAGAATTGCTAAGGGATGAAGGAAGCTAGTAAGAGTTTCTGAATGAAAGCAGAATGTGGCAAAACCTTGAAGAATTCTAACAGAGGTTAGATAAAGAGGACAATTGTATTCTTAAAAGGTGCAGATGCGTTGAAGCCTAGAAGGAGCAAAGAGAAGTGCTCAAACAAGTTCCAGAGATAGAGAACCAAGTGCTTGCCAAAAGACCAAGTATATAGGAAAGCTTGGTGAGGTAAATGGCAGCAAGGAGAACTTGTTGTTGCAGAGGCTTTAGTACAACTCATAGTAAGTGAGTGAGGAGCTCATAAAGATAAAGAAGAAGATGACTACTGATAGTCATAACGGAGATAGTAGAGGTTCTAAGGAAGACCACAACAGAAGAAAAGTGAAGAAGGAGGATGCCAAGACAATGGCAAGAGAATGAGTCAAGAGGAGCTTGACAAGGAGATTGCAGAGTTAAAAGAAAAATTCGATGCATTAAGGATGTTACTGGAGGAAAGCCGAGGACAAGGTTGGGTATTGAGGAAAAAAGCAGTGAAGTGGTGTAAATTATAGAGAAGGCTACAGTAGAGGCAAGTGAAGTGGTTGGTGGAAAAACTCAGAGAAGCTGAGTTGGAAATGGAAGTTTCCATTTGTAAAGCAGAACAGGGTGAAGTTCTGGGTAAAGATGAAGAATGAAGATCAGTGAACTATTGGTATAGTTCAAAGCAGCAGGAGGCTATCAAGCCTTATATTTTTTAATATAACAGTTTTGGTGTGTTTGCAGGTTCTGAAGAGGATTGGCAGTCTTATGAAGCTGTCATAAAACTTGATAAAAATCACCAGAGTTCAGAGGAGAACTTGGATCAGCATAGTGATGTGCTGACAGAGGATGAAGAGTACTTCTCAGAAGATAAGTATTCTAGAGTAGAGTATGATGGATAATGCCTCTTGAATGAGGAAAACACTGAATTGTTGCAGCAGAAAGAAATTATTGATGAATTGATATTTGGAGTTGTTACAAAACAAGGACAATTCCTTGTGGAAGGAGATGAAGTTCAGCCTGAAGCGCTGATATGTGAAACATTAGTTGAGGCTGTTGAGCCTTACATTTTTCAAACTGACAATTGTTGTATGAATATAGGGATTATAAGTGTTGAAGGAGGACAGTTCTCAAACACTGTTATACAACATGAAGTTGATGAAGTATTGATTTTTGAAAACGTAAGGAGAGAACAAGAACTTATTTCTGTGAAGATGAATGAGACAAAATTGTCTATGGAAGACAATCCGATTGAATCATTGAGCAATAGTGACCATGTAAAGGATGAAGCTGGAAACGAAGAGCATTGTGATAAAACACTTTCTAAATGTAAAGAAGAAATTGAATTGCTGGAGAAGTTGCTAGGAGGAAATGGCAATAGAAAATAAATGGTTACAACAGTACTTGACAGTAGCAGAGAGTCTCTAAAAGACATGGAGACAGAAGAGTGTTTTAATTCACAAACCAATAGTTTGTTTGCAAGAACAGTGAATAGAATGAATAGAATGAATGAGTGTGATGCTGTGATCGAAGAAATTGAACAAAGGTTATTTGAAGATGAGATGGAAGTTCAGAAGCAATAAGAGGGTAAGGATGTAAGGGTGGTAGTAAGGATCCAACAACTACAAAGTGAAGGTAACTAGTAGAAGATTAAAGGAAAACCTGAAGAAGAGACTATGTTAGCTAAAAACATAGTAAAGGATCATCATTCAATCATGATGATAGGCACAGTGGAGATAACCATGGAATCTGTTGAGGCAGTCAATAAAGAAGGAGGACTATACTCTCATCAAATGATTAGTGAATGGGAGAAAGAATTGGAGCCACTGGAGAAATGGCTGAAAGCACCAGTATGGAAGAAAGAGCCTGATGAAGATTGCAAGGGATATGTAAGAGAGGAAGAGGGAAAAGTCCAACAAAGAAAGAGTTGGACATAGAAATTGAATTGATGTTGGAATTGATGAGAAAAGTGTCTCAAAGGGAGAAGACAACATCAAGAAAGCAAAGTAGCAACAAGAAAAAGACAACAACAGACTGTGAGAGCTTAGCTAGTGGGGCAATACAACATAAAGTATGGAGCCCTGAAGAATAGCAACAAACAATAGCAGCAACCAAGGACAAACTACAAAACAAAGTTTGGGACCCTGGAGGTTTTCTATCAACATATGGGAACACATGATCAAGAGATCATGAATGTTTTCAATCTCGAGAGTCTGATGCAAGAGCATTCGGCTCAGAAATATCATTGTATTTTAGTAGAGATAGGGGGTCTTGTGTTTTCAAGGAAGTTGGTTTCCTATGTATCAAATAATGTAATTGTTAAGGTTTTGAGTGATTTTAATGAAAGAAACTAGAATAGGGATTAATTAAGTATTGTGAGACATATTTGTAAATGTTCTCGAATGTTGGAGAACATGAGAGATTTAGGCTAGTTAATATTCCATAAGGATTGAGAGAGTTGTAAATTTTAGGTTATGAATTAGTTCATGATTTTGTGGATTAGAGAGGATCCTTAGAGATAAAGAAGAAATCTTAGGATTTTGTTGAGAAGGTTATGGATCTAAACCAAGAATTGGTTATAGAACCCTTTTGTATAAATGTAAGTCTACTAGGCATAGAAGAAAGTTAGCTAACTAGAAATTAGTTCGAGAGTTAGATAGATTTGATTGTAAGCCTACGGGCAGATAGGAAAGGAAGAGGCTACTAATATTGGAAATCAAGCCAGAGAGAGAAACTCATTATGTAAATAATTGTTTATAAAAACAGAGAATTCAATTCCTAAGTTGTGTGATGTGTATAATTAATGGAATTATAGTTGTGTGTTAATTAGAGTAATTCTGCATAGTATGTGTAGCAAGTGGAATTAAGCAGAACGCAGAGACGAAGTGCAGGAATGAGTGTATCGAGTTTACACGCAGACAACGTTGGAGGAAACCTTTAACGTTGCAGTGAAGGTATACTGTAAGGTTCTTTAAACCTAAGAAGTTACGCAACGAAAGTGTAAAAGAGCGAAGGAATAAAGAACGAAGTTGAAGATCAGATCAAAATAATTGAACACTCGAAGGCGAGAACAAAGACACAGGTGAAAAACCGAACAAATGGACTATTACACAGTAAAGAACAGAAGAGAGTTGCAGCAAAGCGTAGAAGTTCGATCAGACAGATCTACGAACGAGAGTGATGTAGATAGACACCCAGGATTAAGTCGCGTAGAATAAAGTAAAGAAGATGGATGACAGAGATTAAGATGGATGGATTGCAGCAATTGTGGGCATATGGACATGTGAAGCTAAAGAACGTAAGAGTGTTGGCACAGTGCACGTAGCTCTTATTTTTTATGGGTGCTCTGAGTTAGAGGACTTGGAAGGTGTCGAGCATTGTATGTTTTTACGTGACCTCTTTATCCATGGATGTCCCAAGCTCTGGTGGGATGAGCGAGTACTGGAGCAGCTGCACCAACGATTGAGAGGACTGTCTTTATGAATAGCAAATTAGAAGAAGAAAGTTGTGCAATGAAGGTAGGATCAAATCGTTGCAATATTCGGAGAGTGCCCATTAGTCAGGGTGATCAGCGCCATGTGTATAATTTATGGGTGTTCCGAGAAGTACAACAATTTGATTATTGAATACTCGTTTGGAGTTTTGCTATGATTGCTCATTTAGTGTGTGTTTTCCTTGGTAGTGCATTGGAAGACATAAAGGACGCTGTAGTAATGGGATTCCCGTGGTTAGTGATGGTTAGGTTAATAAATGGAAAGATAAGTTGAATTTTAGTATTTGCATAATGGTTTTTCAAAAGTAGTGAAATATGAGTGGCACGAACTGCACCAATTGAGTATCATAAATTAGATAAATATAAAACTATTTAAATGGTAAAAATTATGTACTTGAAATATTATGCATTTTTCATTATTTTATTTTTATAAATGATTTTTAACCATTTTTTTAATAATCGAAATAATTAAAAATATTCTGTTTAACATTGTAGTGTTTTGAAATAATGGAAATAATTAAAAATATTATATTTAACGTTTTAGTGTTTTGAAATAATTGAAAATATTAGAATTTGAAATAATTAAAATATTATTTTAAACATTTTAGTGTATTAAGAATTAAAGGAAATTATTATTTTGTTATTATTAAAAAACATAAAATTATTTTTTAAACAAAAATATTAATGTTTTTAAATTAACTAAATTAAATATTTATTTAAAAAATTTAAACTTAGATATAATAAAATTTAAGTTTTTTATAACTATTATATTTAAGTTTTTATAATTTATTTATTTTAAATTTTAATTTTCAATGGAGATTATATTTTTAAAAGAAATTGTAAGCCCTTCTTCTTATTTCTAGGAATATTGGCTACCTAATTAAGTGATAATACACATGAGGTTTCGTATAATATACCAAAAATTACCATAATTTCTTATTTACAATTCACAATTTTAACCATTCAAAAAATTAATGTTAGAAAATTTAAATTTTTATTATAATTACATATCTATTAAATAAATTAAAAATAAATTACATAATATATTATGATATTAAAAAATTAATAATAATTGAAATTGAAATGAAAATTAACTTATTAAAATTATTTTATTTAATTTCAAAATCAATTAAATAATATTTTATAACTTTTTTATATAAAACAAAAGAGTCACAAATATAAATATCTTAGCGTAGATGTTATGAATGTAGAATTTATGTGTTCAAAGTATAGATAATATGAGTTTTAAGGATTTAGAAAAAAATTAGAGCGAAAGCATGGAACTAGGTTATATTTTTTGGTGAAAGAGGGCATGTTTAGGTTGAAAAATCAATGGCTCGATCGAGTCATTTAAGCGTTTGATCGAAGGTTAAAAACTAACCCTTGTGTTAGCACTTTGTATATTTCCTAGGCTGAAAAGGAAACTACAAAGGTAACCACAAACTACTTTTAAGTTGGGATTTAGCCCTTCCAGCTTCAAGGAGAGCTCTCTCTGTATGATTTTAAATTTTAGTGTTTAGATTTTATGCTATATATGAAAGGACAAGACATATTTTTTAAAATGTTGGTTGTAAAATGGAAGAGAAGTCCATTGGGCATGGAGTCATAAAGTTTTCAATAATCAATTAACAGAGGAGCAGAGAATAGAGCAAGGTGTTGTGGTGTGGATGAGATGAATAAGAATTAGGATCAATTAAATATAGAGCATACACATATCAATTATATGCTTAATATCAGAAAGAAAACATTAAGGTTGCTTAACAAGCCAGAGTAGAGTACTGCAGGTAAATTTGGCTCTTAATCTTCTTGTAAAAAAACTTAAGAAGGAAAACATTCATGTGAAACTTGAAAGGAAAATAAATTTACAAAGAGGGAAACATCACCATTTACTTGACACGAGAATCCTAAAACCAAACTTCCTTTGTATTACTGAATTGATTACTTCAAAAATATATTCCACTGGTTACAATCAGAGAAAAATATTGTTTTCTTGCATAATCCAACCTTTACTAATTCTTTTTGCAAAACATTTATAGATTTCCTATGGAAATAACTTCGGATCTAAAAAATAAATCAATTACAAAACAATATCTATAAAAAGTTATAGATATTTCTAAAATAGAACTAAGAAATAGGAATTCTAGACAAATTCATTTGTTTTGTTGACACTTTTGAGGAAAGTTGTTGCTAATTGTAGCTATTTTTCTGCTCTTTCTGTTTGTTTATTCCCAAAGCTATAGGATTTTTGTTCGTATCTATTCAACCAGCTCTTGCAACTTATCCCACCGCTCTTCACTAGGAATGGAGAAATTCACCATACTCTGAAATCTCTCATCTAATTTTGTGTATGTCTGGAAAGTTGGTTTGTTTAAAAATAGATGATGGATTTGATGTTGAATGAACAGATCATGTTGTATTCCTTCCATGAAAGCTTCTCGACTTATAGTTCCTCTTACTTTAATAAACTTAGATGCATTTACAACAATATTACATGATTGATCTTGATAATTTTCTAATGGAATCAATTTTCCATTAGAAGCTCTTAAGGTTGGGAGCCCTTTCTCCTGCAATAAAGCAAATTTTCGGTTAAATGTATTAACCTACAATTCCAATTCTTTGCATTTATTTTACAGTTGCGCCATGAGATTCCTCTTTGTTAAAATTCTCTTTTCTTCCATCATTATACATGTTTTGTCTTGAATTTGGAGTTCTTCAAGCTCTTCCTTAGTTTTAGAATTCAACATTTTAATAATTCTATTTGCTTCTTGGCCTGTGTCTATTTCAATCTTTGTTTGTTCAATTGTTGCCTTGACATTTTGCACTAACTCCTCCTGCTCAAAATATGATATGAATGGATGACCATAATTTTGTGGTATTTGCATTTATATTATGCCATATACTCCTTTTGGCCTTTGCCAACATCTGAGTTTTTAGAGATTGATTCTCATATTTTTGAATTTGTTGTGTCAGTTTGAAATTCTTTTGCACCTCTGTTAGGTATGCATTAGCTGCTTTTATCTTGTTTTCCTCCATCTTTGTGAGTGTTGCCATTAATTTCTCATTTTCCTTATTTATTAATGATAATTCTCCCAAAGCTTGGACTAGCTTCTTAGAAGAATATGAAGCCGATGCTTGTGTTGTTTGTTGTGCTTCTTGTTGTGTTGATGTACTCGCTATTGATGTACATGTTACTTTCAATTGTTCCTTTTCCTTCAATAGTGCTTCCATGCCCTTTCCCATCTTATGGATTCGAACATTTTGTTCAACTATTATTTTGAACAACTTTTCTTTCTCCATTTCCAAATTGGTTACTATATAATTTCCCACTGTAGATCAATAGATTATGCAATAAACTAAAGCAAAATACAAGATCTACTTTTACAACAAAATTGCGGAAGCCTAATCGATTATGAACAAGATCAATTAGAACACATATAACTGAGAATGAGAAAGCAATCACACATGAACACAAAAGAATACTCTGGGGAAAGCCTCAGCTAAAAACCCAATCTCTATAATATCATACAAGTGGAAATATGTTCGGATTACACAAAGCTTTAGCTCACAAGCTATCCAGCTCTTAGTAAAATCGAACAATACAACTCACAGACTGAATATACACAACATATGCCTTCCTCCAGCCCTCCAAGCCTCCTATTTCCTTGCGCAATTTCTCTTGGGGTCCAATGTTGCCACCTGTGTGAATTGGCCTCATCACACACTCATCAAACTCAAAAGTAACTGCGCAATTTACAAGGAATGAATTCGTTCTGCATGCAAGAGATATCCTCCATGGAATATTCCTGCAATTGATAGTACATTTTCCCATCACTTGATCTCAATAGGGTCTTTGACTAAACTGACATGCATGAGTTATTTATGAGAGAATATTCAGTTATTAAAGTGCAGTAGTTACATGTATGCATGCATTAACTAACTGAACTCACAATCAGTTCCACAAACTGTTGGAACTAATCTAACTAGTGTTAACTTAGATAACTGAACTAACTCATTACAACTCAAAGTACAACTCATCCTGATCTCCTTAATCAAGGGATAACTTCCTCAATCAATGGAGAAACTGTTGCATGTCTTCACATAGACTTCATGTTTGATTTCCTACAACTAATTAAATCAAGATGAATTAATTAATTATTTTACAAATAGCTGCTAAGATCAAATTCGAATTTTAATTCTCAATTTTAGTTTAGGGTTTAACTAAAATTGGAATGTATCCCCAAATGCTATTTTTAGCACTTCTATTTTTAGCATTTCTTGTTGCTATTTTCAACACTCCCTCTCAACAAGAAAGGGATTATCAGTCACCCCAATCCTGTCTCTGTGGAACTCGAACTTGCATTTTGACAATGCCTTTGTCTGCATCCTGTTCCTTGGTCAAAACATACAGCAAAAACATGATCCTCTTCACCACACAATCCTGAAGATGATGGTACCAGATATCAATGTGCTTGGATCTGTCATGAAAAACTGGATTCTCAGAGAGTTTGATACAACTCTGATTATCGCAGTAGATCACAGTTGGATCCATCCTCTTACCAAACAATCCCACTAGAATCTTCTGTATCCAAATGGCCTCACATGCTGCCTGACTGTCAACCATGTCTTGAAAGCTTCTGGCTACTCAATGTACACCTCTTCCTCAATCTTCCCATTGAGGAACGTTCTCTTCACATCTATTGATGGATATTCCAACCCATCTGAGCTGATAGTGCCAACATCAATCTTATAGATGAGTACCTTGCTACAGGAGAAAAATTCTCATTGTAGTCGATCCCCTCGACCTGTGAGAAACCACGGGCAACAAACCTTGCGTTATGTTTCTCAACACTGCCATCAACTGCCTGCTTTACCTTTTAAAGCCATCTAGAACTCGCCACTAACTTGTCTTGAGGTCTTGGGGCAACATCCCAAACATAGTTCTGAACGATGGAGTCGTACTCCTCCACCATTGCATCAACCCAGACCGGTTGTTGCACTGCCTCCTTGAATGAAGAAGGTTCAAACTCTACACACTCCCCAACCAAGGCCATGTAACCACTGTACTGCTCGGGTGACCTCCTCTATCTGCATTAAGAAGATGGTTGTCCCACATTCTCTCACGCATCCAGCATCAACTTGTCAGCTTCCCTTGAGCGTTTCCACCCATCTCTGGAAGACTTAGCATGAGTGGATGTCTCCACTCCTGGATCCTCACAATGCGGTCGCTCTGCATCAATCCGAGGCTCCTCCTCCTTGGGAACTGAAAGTTCCTCCTCTGCATGCAACTTGAGCTCCCTCTCAAGTGATACTCGCATGGCTTTCTGCTCATTGAACTTAAGATCTCTGCATACCACTGTACTCTGACTGGTAGGCGGGAACACCCGATAGTTGTGGGGTGTATTAGTGTACCCCACAAGTATCCCCAACTCAGCTTTTGGATTTAGCTTCTTTCGGGCATCTTTGGTCACATGGCAATAAACCGATGATCCAAAGATCCTGAATTGACTCACATCTGGTCACTTCTTGAAAATGCTTCCATAGGTGTCTTCATTCCCAATATATGGTGCAGGCTTCTGCTCTGCAAGTATACTGTTGTATTGCATGCCTCAGCCCACAAATGAAGTGGTAGGCTTTGGTCATGCAACATCGCTCGAGCTGCTCCCACAATCGATTTGTTCTTCCTTTCGGCCACCCCATTCTACTGTGGGTTATGGGGTGCCATGAAATCCTATTTGATTCCTTCTATACCGCAGAAGTCCTTAAACTGTTGGGAGACATACTCTCAACCATTTTCGCTACGCAAGGCCCTTATTTTCTTTCCATGTTCTTTCTCTGCCAAGGCTTTAATGTTATATACCTGGGGGGGTAATATGGGGTACCGAGGGAGGTACCCAAGGTAATAATGTAATAATGGGATGGGCCATAGTAATAAATAAGGTGGTTAACCCATGTCTTGTAAGGGACCACAAGTAGTTAATACTAATGTAAGGGGCCCATGGTATTAGTTGATGGTATGAGGAAACCATGGTAATGATGCATGGTATTGTATGTATGAGGCCTATATAGAGGCTAGAGACTCCACATGGAGAGACATGAAGAGAAGTATTCTTGTATGAACAGGCATATGGCTTGTGGAGTATTCTCCTTCCTTAAGGAGTGCTTGTATGGTGTTGCCCTACCTTAAGGGTTCGATAATAAAGAAGCATTTCTATCTTATTTCTTGGGTTTATTTGCATTATCTTATATTTTCATATCAGATCTATAATATTTCTGGGTTAGATCTACAACAAGTGGTATCAGAGCACTTTCTTGGGCACAAAAGTGGAGAATTTTTTTACTTTTTGTAGGAATTCAAGGGCGGCGAGTTTGCAGATCATATCTGTACATTTTGGTGCAAGATCTGCAAAATATAATTGTAGATCTGGCTTCTATGTGAAAAAATACACGATTTCAGAAAAAAAATCAGTCGAATCGGAGTCCGGATGAAGGAGATATCGCTGATCTAAAAATCAGTAGGGTTGTAGACAATTTTTCGGAGCAGCGAATATGCGGCGCAGATCTAGACCTCTTGGCACCTGATCTGCAAAATATAATTGTAGATATGGATTCTTTGTGAAAAAACACTCAATTTCAAAAAAAGAATCAGTCGAATCGGAGTCCGGATGAGGGAGTTATCGCTGATTTAAAATCAGCTCTTTTTTCAGAAATTTTGGGTGACGGCGGGAGAGTAGCAGCGCAGATCTGGAATTCTAGTGCCTGGATCAGGATTTCTATCACATGGGTAGATGCAGAATGATTATTCCATTTCCAAAAATAGGTTATAATAGAGATTCTGAGCAATATTGACGAAACTGTGACATTTTCAAATTTTCGCCAAAGTAAGTAAATTTTTTTTCCAAACCATTCATGGACTCTAGCAAGACATTTTTTACAGGGAATGATAATGGTATAACTATTGAAGAACTCATAAAGGGAAAAAATCGTTTTTATGGGACACGTTGGAGGGATACATTGTGGTTTAATTTAAAAGATGAGGCTACAAAATGGTGGAATTCACTGGACCACAAGCAGTTGACCAAACTTTCAGATGTAGAATTTGAACTATTCCTTTTAGACAAATGGTCTTGGGCTACGAAAAAGGAGAATGAAACACATAAGGGGCTATTTCCTACCGGTATATCCTTATTACAGGTTCATGGATTGATTCAGAAAGAGAAGATCATTGTTTCTATAAATCCTAGTTGCAAGCATAACTTTATCAGTGTTAATTTGGCAAAAAAAATTGCAAGTTCCAGCAAAACAAATTGAACATACACAGGTTGATAATAAGGATGTTCAAGTGTACAAGGATTTGAAGATTTCTATGGATAAATATGTGTTGCATGGTGATTTTTATGCTTCAGAGATGGAAAGTATGGATGTTGTTTTGGGATATCCTTGGATGGAATCCATGGGTACTATCAATATTAATGTACAGAAAAAATTCCTGAAGCTCTGGTATAAAAAGAAGAAAATTACATTACAAGATATTTCCATTAATAAACTGGTAGAGTCCAAGGAGGCTGAAGTAGAATATGTTCCAGGGTCTGACATATCAGATGATGAGCAGTTGATGGTTGACAATCAGACACAAACAGAGGCTGAAGCAAAAAAGGTTACAGGTGCTGATACATCAGAAGAGGACTCAGTGGTTGAAGTCATATTGAAAAAGAAAACAACCAACAAGATGGCAACCTATTAGCCACAAGGACAACAACCCCTGTATGATGGATAGCGAGGAGCGAAGATCCACCTACTACACATCAACACAGAAGAGCTTCCATGGTCAACTTCCATATCAAGTGAGCGAGGCACCAGCGAGATCGAGGGTTCACCTTTCTCTTGGATGGCTAGATGCACGTGCATGGTACCAGTGGACTACTCTTTTGAGTAGATCTTATTATTTGTGTTCTTCCCATGTTTCGGGGACGAAACATGCTTAGGGGGTGGAATGTTATATACCTAGGGGGGATAATATGGGGTACCAAGGGAGGTACCCAAGGTAATAATGTAATAATGGGATGGGCCATAGTAATAAATAAGGTGGTTAACCCATATCATGTAAGGGACCACAAGTAGTTAGTAATAATGTAATGGGCCCATGGTATTAGTCAATGGTATGAGGGAACCATGGTAATGATCCATGGTATTGTATGTATGAGGCCTATATAGAGGCTAGAGACTCCATGTCAAGAAATATTGTCAAGGAATTGTCAAGGAATATTGTATGTACAAGCATATGGCTTGTGGAGTGTTCTCCTTCTTTAAGGAGTGAATGTATGGTGTTGCCCTACCATAAGGGTTTGATCAATAAAGAATCATTTCATATTATTTATGGGTTTACTTGCATTATCTTATAGTTTCATATCAGATCTATAATATTCTTGGGTTAGATTTACAATTTACAACACAGAGTCAAAGGAATAGAGGGAAAAGCTCAGCAAGAGGTAGGGGAACTACTAGACCAAGGGGACCATAACATCAACATGAAGCAGGAAGATCAAGTAGAAGAACACCATAGAGGGGAGAATCTAACAGAGGAATATTTGCGCCCAGAGGAAGAGAGCGAGGAAGAAATGTTCGGTGTTATACATGTGGAGAATGGGGGCATATGTCATGGGACTATCCTCATACTAAATGAGAAAGTCAGAGGAGTGAAAATGTGGCTCAGGCAAAGCTAGAACCACCTCGACTTATGGAGAAGGAAGAACCCCTTGAAGAAGGTGAATCACTGTTATCGAGAAGGACTTTGCTTAGGGCAAAGCTAGAGATTGGAGAACCTACACAAAGGAAGAATTTGTTTAGAACTACCTATAAATCAAAAGGTAAGTGTTGCAAAGTAATAATTGATAGCGGAAGCACTGACAATCTTGTTTCTATAGAGATGGTGGATAAGATCAGACTAGCAAAGACCATGCACCCTACTCCTTATAAAGTGTCATGGTTATAGAAGGGACATCAAATTAGTGTGACTGAACAGTGCAAGGTGGAGATACAAATTGGTACGTATAAATATGTGAGATTATGTGATGTGATGCCTATGGATGTATGCCATGTATTGCTGGGAAGACCGTGGAAATTTGATCGAAAAGCTATTGACAATGGAAGGAGAAACACTTATACTTTGGATAAAGATGGAACTAATCACACATTGCTGCCATTGAAGGACGATGCTGACAAAGGAACACCTGGATATAGTATTACTGATAAGTGGAAAGGATATGCTGCAGGAAGTAGTGAATAATGAGGAGTTGCATTTTGCTATTATGGGAAGACCAATAGTAATTTTGACTTCCACAAACTTGGATGATTTTCTTGAAGAAGTTAAAATGTTGTTAGATGATTTTACTGATATTATTGTGGATGAGTTGCCAAATGCACTACCACCGATTATGAGTATTAGTCATCACATTGACTTAATACCAGGAGCAAGCTTGCCAAATAAAGTAACATATAGACTAACTCCTCAAGGGAATGTCAAAGTTGGAAGGCAAGTGCAGGAGCTGATGGATAAGGGGCTGATCAAAGAAAGTCTTAGTCCATGTGTTGTACCAACAGTACTCAGTCCAAAGAAAGGACTATCAACAAGATCACAATTAGGTACATATTTCCTTTGCCACGCATGGATGATTTAATGGATTGTGTAAGCGGATCAAAATACTTTACTAAAATAGATTTGAAGAGTGTATATCATCAAATAAGAATATGAGAAGGCGATGAATGGAAAACTACATTCAAGACAAATAGTGGGTTGTATGAGTGGTTAGTGATGCATTTTGGACTCACTAATGCACCTAGCACATTCATGTGGTTAATGAATGAAGTCTTGAAGGAGTATGCAAGTAAATCTGTTATTGTTTATCTTGATGATATTCTGGTTTTTAGTAAAAGTAAAGAGGAGCATTTAGAGCATCTTAAGTTGGTCCTAAGAACTCTACAAAAAAAAAACTACTAATAAATTTGAAGAAGTGTAGTTTCATGAAGGAGGAGCTAGTGTACTTGGGATTTTTAGTTTCCAAAGAAGGCTTGAAGATGGATCTAGAGAAAGTCCAAGCAATTTGGAACTAGCTTACTCCCAGAAGCATATTTGTACTAAGAAGCTTCAATGGACTTGCAAGTTTTTACAAAAAGTTTATCAAAGGTTTTAGTCAAATTTGTGCACTAATCCTTGAGACAATCAAGGAGATCAATCATCCATTTTAGTGGACAGAAGCAATAGACAAAAACTTTAATTTGCTGAAGAAGAAAATCACAGAGGAGCCAATTCTACCTTTCCTAGATTTTGAGAAAGTCTTTCAAGTAGAAACAGATGCTAGTGGAGTTGTAGTTGGTGTAGTTCTGAGTTAGGAACAAAGGCCAATAGAATATTTCAGTGAGAAATTGAATGATGTGAAGAAGAAATACTCATCTTATGATAAAGAGTTTTATGCTATTGTGCAGGCTTTGAAAAAGTGGAGACATTATTTTCTGCCAAAAGAATTCATATTATATTCAGTCAATCATGCCTTACAGTTCATCAATAACTAGCCAAACTCCATGAGGGTCAGCTTATTTATGATAGCTGATATTTTTATTAGATCCCTCTTGTCGAAAGGTGTAGTATTGATCGAAAGATCATCCGATTCCGATAAGTATTTATAGAGATATGAATTTATTTAGATTGTGGAATTATCATCTAGCCAACCAGCAACTTGAGTAGGCTTAGAAGCCCAATAGACATGTCTAATCATCACCTACATGTTAGTATAAATAGAAGAGGATTTGAAGTCATTTGGAACTCACCTCAAGTCTTCTCCTCTCCACGTCTAGGTTTTTGGAGAAGGAGATACACTATGAATTACACTGGCCTAATATGATGATGACCTAATGGATAAACACAACCATGAATCCACAAGCAATGGAGATGATACGTGAAGGGCAGCTGCAGTGGACTCAACGTTGTAATGAAGGACATTACCACGTAGTCCATACAAGACAACGAACTTAACACAGTCATGGCAGCGACAACGCTGGCAAAGGAATATACGCAGGGCATGAAAGATTATACACAGGTCACCCATGTACAGGTATACGCTATGATGGAAAGGACAGTTCACGCAATATATATTGAAACACAGTCAACACAATATATATTGGAATGCAGGTAATATAATATATTGGGAAGTCATGGTGATATACTGCGAAGGTCACGTATATGCTGGAGCTAATACGTTGGTCACAAGCCAGGTCATGGCATATATATATGTAATCATATACAATGGCATATTAACACAACAAATAAATACGTTCTGAAGAAATGCGTGGAGACCACGTAGTCATAACACAAGATATATATTAGAAACCACGTAGTCATTATATCTTGGAACGTTGTCATATACCACGCAGTCATATAATATGGGGAATGAAGATATATATATTGGAACGCAGTCAAGACGCAGACAAAGATGTGTGGACACATATATATCGCACAAGCCCTAGATCTGGCAGCATGGTTCATGCTGTAGCACGCAGTCATATAATACGCATATGGGAATGAAGATATATATATATTGGAACAAAGTCATATAAATGGAATGCAGTCATATTTATGGTTATGAAATGCAGTCATATGTATGGGTATGGAACATAGTCATCATACGCTGTATGGAACGGTCATATATATGCTTCATTGTGTCAGGCATATATAATCCACTTTAATCATAACTGCAGTCCAGTATGGTTATGAAGAACACTAGTCATATAGACAATGATAAGCAAATAATGGGACTGTGTGGAGGATAGCCTAGCTGCTTTGCTAGGCTACAAGCGATAGCAAGTAGCTAATGCTGATATGTATATGAACTCCATAATGAAGCGAAAGAAAGATAGCATGGGCAACGTGATGTATGAGATCACGAGCAGCGTGATGATGCATGATGTATCATGATGGTGCTACACGATAAGGTGCAACAAATTGACGAGATGTAGCATGATGATAGGTGAAGGAGTCACCTTGGAGAATCAGTTGAAGCAGAATGTCTTCAACTGATCTCATCTTTATGCGAAATGATCTATGCTAGATCTAGATAAGTCAAAGTGTTGACTTCTGTTGTAAATGTATTATCTCTTTGTCTCTCTTTCTCTGTTGAAATTTGAAGAACATGAAAGAAGAATTGATCAAGGGTTTCCCCACATTGTGGGGTTTGTCCCTGGCTTGTGCCACATCTTGTGTCCTCTTATCTTGGCATGTCTTCTGTGATTCATATTTATGTTCTATTTTTAGTGGACTTTAATGCTGATATGGAAAAGATACTAGAAAATTAAAATAAATTGCTCTAGCATAGAACATACCTAAAATTAACATGGAATTGGAGCTGAGGCGAAGACAATTCCCAAGCAAGAGTGAAAGGGCAATCATTGAAGACAGTTGGGACAAGACAAAAGGATCAATGGGTTCCTCATAATTCACCCAGGGTGAAGTCGAAGCAGAAAATATTATCAGACTGGTGCAATAGAAAATTCTGATGGCCTACCTAAAGATCACTTCATTGGGAAGTTCAGATCTAAGGGTGGAAGGAAAGGTAGATGCCTTTGGCCCTTATGCGAAGGAGTGTTCGAATGGAAAAAAATCAATTCATCAAGGACACGGACCCCAGGAATGAAAGTCAAAGTTTTTAAGGTGGAATTCATCGATGGAAAGGTACGTGTTTGAAAATAGAATTTTCAAAGATACTTTTGAGTTCAGGGTTTTATTAAGTTACAGGAAGTCCACTGGGGACCACGTCCATTGACACATAGCATCGGAGGTCTGTGAGTCAGATGGTGGCAAGGAAGCCTGAATTCAAAAAGGGCATGAAATTACATATCTGAGATGAACCAAAGGAAAATCTTACAAGGGGACCATTCCCTTCATGTAATAGGTCCAGAGTTTTTAGAACAACCCATGGAGTTTTATATTCTTGAATGGGAATCTCATGTATATAGGTGGAAGAAAGCCTCTATGGCTTGAAGCAAAACACCCCAGGCGTAGTATGAGAGGACTAATTACTGTTTGATGAAGCTGAGATTCACTAAGGAGTGAAACTGATCCAAACCATTATCCGAAGGTTGTGGATGATAGACCTCTCATACTGGCACCTTACAAGGACAAACCATGCGGAACCTTTCACTTGCAGAAGTAAGAGGGAGTTGGATTCTAGATGTGAAATGATAAACTACAAGACTGTGACTATCTCGAGGAAGTTATACAATAGTGATGTCGAACTAGACCTAGGAAAGTTCTTAGTGAACTTCCGTCTGGACATATGTTTTGTAGGAGCTCATACTTGGTTGAGCCTCATTGGATTGGGACCAAGAATATTCTAAGATGTCTTCAGGGCACAATCTCTCATGGATTGTGATAAACTACTGGAAATATGAAACTGCATGATTATTCGAATGCTGATTGGGCAAGCAGTGTGAAGGATCACTGGAGCACTTATTAGTGTTGTTTCTCTTTGGATTCTGCTTCGATATCATGGATGAGTAAGAAGCAGAAGTCAATTGTTATAAGCACCACCGAGACCAGATACATATTTACAAGTATGATCTCATATGAAGCTGCCTGGTTGGGGAAAGCTCTTCAGTGAGCTGTTTGTACACATGATGAATACCACTGTGATTTGCTGTAACAACCAGAGGTGGGATTTGATTATTAAGGAATCATGTATTCAATAATTGCTTTAGTAGATAGACATTAGATACTACCTTATCCAATATATGGTAAGTCGATGAGCAAGGAGGCTCCATCGCACTGAGATGATGTATAGGTCGCTAAATCCCTGGGCGGGGGGGGGGGGGAGATCAAACCTGTGATTTTCCCGAACGACTTGGGGTCATCAAGAGACCCTTGTACAAGGGTCCTACATGTTGCATACATAGAGCTCTAGGAGCTCTGGGGGCTCGTGGTTCTTACTGGAGAAACATACGACCAGAGGGTGACTCACCCTCCCTTGGTGGTGTGCACTGGGACAAGATGATTCGCTCTCTTGTGGGACATGATGATTCACTCTCCTGTGAATAGGATGATTCACTCTCCTATGGATAAGATGATTCGCTCTCTTGTGGGACAAGATGATTTGCTCTCTTGTGGAACAGGATGATTCGCTCTCCTGTGTAGCAGGATGATTAGTTCTCCTATGAGGTCTGGATGATGTGTTCTCCATGAAAAATGTAGTATGATGATTAGTTCTCCTATGAGGATGGGATTGATTAAGTTCTCCTATTGAGGCATCCTACTCATGCAATCTAGGACTCATGGGAAGTACCTCTCATCTGATCAATGAGCAAGGAAATGAAGATAGGGACCATAGTAGTACCGATGGATGCATCACTATATCGACCATACTCCCTACGCTAAGATGACCTTCATTGATCTAGGATCAATGATACTGGTCTGGGACTAGTGGTAGGATTTGTACCTATAATGACACTGACTTCGGGTCGGTTGATATTGGTCTGGGACTAGTGGTACATACTCTGAGACTGACTTCATGTCAGTGTAGGACTGGTCTGGGACTAGTGAGCGTGGTACATACTATGACACTGACTTCGGGTTAGTTGAGACTGGTTTGGGACTAGTGGTACACTCTCTGAGCCTACGATACTAGTCTGGGACCAGTGGTAGGAGTGGTACCCATTATGATGCTGACTTTGGGTCGGTTGAGACTGGTCTGGGACCAGTGGCATGCACTCTGAGACTGACTTCGAGTTAGTGGAGAATGGTCTTAGACATTCTCGATCAATTCTTCTTCTTCATAGTTTAGCAGAGCTAAATTGAGTAGAGCAAGAGCCAGAAGAGCCAGCAGAGCCAGCAGAGTTGAGCAAAGTAGAGCCAGAGCCAATAGAACTGAGCAGAGCAGAGTAGAGCCAGCATAGCTGAGTATAGTAGAGCAGAGCCAACAGAGCTGAGCAGAGCTGAGCAGAGCTAGTAGAGCTAGTAGAGCTAGGTAGAGCAGTGTAGGGCACTGATAGCAGAGATAGTACAGTCGGACTTATGGATCAACGAATGGAGTTCTCCCTAGTTGAGAGGGAGTGTTAAATTAGAAACTACGAACAAACTCCATGTGGGTTAGCTTATTTATGACAACTGATATTTTTATTAGATCCCTCTCATCAAAAGGTGTATGATTGATCTAAAGATCATCCGATTTCGATAAGTATTTATGGAGATATGAATTTATTTAGATTGTGGAATTATCATCTGGCTGACCAACAACTTGAGTAGGCTCATAAGCCCAATAGACGTGTCTAATCATCACCTACACGTTAGTATAAATAAAAGAGGATTTGAAGTCATTTGGAACTCACCTCAAGTGATCTCCTCTCCACGTCTAGGTTTTAGGAGAAGGAGATACACTATGAATTATACTGGCCTAATATGATGATGCCCTATGTTAACACCCAGGTTGTTCCCTTTGACTCTAAGGGAATACGGCCAGGGTAACTACTAACCAATCTTTGGATTGCAGCTTCTAGCCAAGCTGTAATCAGAGAGGGCTCTCTCTTTATGATTTGTCTCTGTTCTAATGGTATTTTAGGCTAGATGTGAGGCTTAACTTTGTTTTAATTGTTTGGTTGGAAAGGTTCAGTCAAAACGTGTATGCTCTTACCAGAATCTTGCATGACATTGGGCAATGGAGTCAGTGGTCCTTTGGTTTGGTGTGCTGTGTTGATACTTGTAAATGAAAGCTGCAGAGCAAGATAATTGTCTAAGGAATAATGCTTTGAAATTGAGTTTGGGTATGATATGTTCAGTATAAGAAAGGAAATTAAGAATATTTCTATAAATTGATATGAAAAGAAAGCAATTGTTACCTGGAAGCATTTAAGAATTTCTAAATAACATTCACAACATGGAACTAAATATAACATGAGCACTTAAGAATTCATGTATGTTTTAATCCTGAAGAAAACATTCACAGCAATATAAGATTGAGCACAGGGTGCGAAGAAACATGTCCTGAACTATTCTTTTTCTTTATTGCCAGATATAATGGAAACATGAAAATGAAATAACATAGGGAAACAGAACAGAGTTTAAAGAAAACATATCATTCCACCAGACAACACAGGGATTCTGCAACAGCACTTAGATTATCAACAAGACACCAGAGTTCCAGGAAATCACTGAGCTGAAATTGCTCTTTGTATTAAACTTTTTTGAAAAAATACAGAGTATACATGCCTCAGAGTAAAAATTCCCAACCTCTTATGTGTTACTAAGGGGAGTATATATACAAATTTTACATAAGAAAATATCTGAATGGAGAGTAAATGTTCCATAAATGCTCAACCAACTGCTGGAGTGCAGCGGCTGAGAGAGTAAATGCTGTAATCACTTTTAGTCCCTTAGCTGTCAGAAAATGGTCAGAGACTGCTGACTTGGTGGCTCTTGGAGTTGGCTAAGGGTACACAGCCAAAATTTGCACATTTCTTTATCTTTTGGCTAGCCGTCATAGTCTACATGCTGAGTCAGCATTCAACTACTTTAAATGCTGACTTTATCCTTCTGTTTGTCTTGTATTGACCTGGAGCTGGCAGTGACCGAACAGCTGGAGCTACCGTGGCAGAATTTGAAGCATTGCTTGCCACCAGTCTTCCTTAGTCATCTGATGCCTCCTAATCTTTATTAAGGTCTCATCGGCCTCTGTATATCTATAAAAATTTGGAGGAGTCTCAAAAAGGTGGTTCACTTCATTTTCAATAAAGAATAGGCCTCCTAGCTTATCATATAAACTCTGTCCTGAGGGAGGCCCTGTCTGTTCAGATGTACTGCTAGATGCAGTAATCTGATTCTCAATATATGTTGCCATTCTGTTGGCAAACTGATCCTGGGAGACTAATTTTCCTGCACCAGTTAGGAGGCTGGGCAGGCCTTTTGCTTGTAGTTTTGCCAACTTGACCCTGAATTGCTCCACATCTGTTGTGATCTCATAGCACCTCCTCTCCACAGCTTGTACATAATTCCTGAGAGTGAGCACTTTCTTGGCAAGGAGAACGGCTTCTGTTCTATTGGGGATACCCATGGCTGCCAGTTCCTCCTGCTCCTGCCTGTTTAGGAAGTCTACTATTCTGTTGGCCTGTTCTGGTCTGTTTCCCAGCAGTGCTTTGGCCTTATTGATTTCTATATGTGCTTGGCCCAGCAATTCCATCTGCTGATGTATCGTTTTTATTGATTTCCATTGTTGGGTGATGGATTTGCTTATTTTGGCCCATAAGATCCTTTTTATTTCAGCCATGGCTATTTCCAGATTCAATTCTTTTTCTAAGGCCTTTATCTTGTCCTTGAGGGCCTTTATTTCTCTGCCTTGCTCTGCCACAGTTACCTTAGACTTGTCATATTTGGACTCCAACTCTGCCAATTTCTCCTTAGCTTTCTTTATTTCATTGGCCTGGAGTTCCATCTCTTTGACAGCCTTGGTCAATTCCTCTACACTTGGATTGGCCTCTTGGGCTACTGATGTGCCTGCTGCTTCTGTTGTGGGGGCCACTGCTGCCCCTGATGTTACTGCTGTTGTGGAAGTAGTTGGAGGAGCTTGGGAAGTAGATTTCTCCCTGTTTGTCTTGTATTGCTCCTTCCAGCTCTTTCTCCAATTCACGGATCCTCTGATCCTGCTGCAATAAGAGGTCTAGCTGGTCCTCAACCTGTTTTTTCTTTTGAAGCTCAACTGTTTGAGGGTGCTCAGTGGGTGGTAGCTTCAATCTCTTCCTCAATGCATTGAGATCATCATCCTTCTTCTTTATGAGGGCCTTTACACATGTCGAATCACTAGGATCATGCCCTAGATCAATAATGATCTCCTCAAGAGACTTTATTCTATTGTCCTTGGCCTTAGAGGACATCCTCTCAATATCTAGCTGAGTGTTGGTGTTTTTTAAGGAATCTTTTAGCTCATGGGCCAATGTGGCCTTTTCTATCAAGGTGGCATAGACCATCTCCCCAGTCTGCTTGTGGAGTTCAATCTGGTCCATGGGATGTATGTCTTTAGCTAGGACCTCCACCCTTGTCCTTATGAAATCTGCAGCTATCTTAGGCTGCGGTCCTTTGGGCTTAAAATGACTGAATATCATTTTTTCCTCTTGGATGTCATAAACAGACATCAGCCTCTCTTGCAGGGCTGGTGTAGCATCTATAAACTGTTTGTATACCTCAGCCCTCAATAGCTCATTCTGAGCCTTTATTTGCTTAAAAGAAGCCTTGGTGCTCTTGGGCTTCTTGCTTTGTTGTGATGGAGAGGACACCTCCAAGCCAATCTGTAAAGTTTTCTCCTGCTGAAAGGAGCTTGTCCCTGTGTGTTGGCTGCCTTCCCTGTCCTTCGTTGTACTGTTCAAAACATCTTCAGTAATGTCTTCCACCTCTGGGGAGTTTGTCCTTTGCCTTTTGGCTTCTGGCTGGTGGGAGGATCCACTGAGAGGAGTGGACTCTTCTCTTTCTCTTTTTATTCCCCTTTCTTCATGTGCTGGGGTCTGCAAAACTGGGGCAGTCAATGGCTCAGTTTGAGGTGGTGGTGTTTGCATTATGGGGGTTTCTGGTAGCCCAGTCTGTGGCAGAACAGTTTGTCCTTGTTGTTGCCCTGCTTGTTGCTCTTTCAGCTGCTCTGTTTGCTGCACTTTATGCTGCTCTGTTTGAGGGCCTGACTGTTCCTTTCCTGTTTCATCCTCTGCACCCATTATGCCTTTGCCTTTGTCTATTGCTGCTGTTGTTGTAGAAGGTGCCTGTGGTGCAGTCCTTGTAACCGAGGTCCCTTCTCCTACTGAGTAAGGCGGTCTGAAAGGTACCTGCTGCACATAATCCAGGTCAATTGTCTTCTCAAGCTCTTTCATATTTTTAAGCACTCTTTCTTCTTCAGTTAAGCTCTCAACTAGAGTGTCCAGCTGCCATTCTTGTAAGTTGGCATATTTTTCTATGTGTGGGTAGTGGCAATGCTTAATACCTAGGACCCTATACTTAGTTCTCCTAGCAGTGATGAAACCTTGAGGGTCATAATGGACCCATCGAAAACTATAGGACAGCTTGTATTTGTCCTTAAGGATCAAGTCAGCAGCTTCCCATCCTTCCTTCTTGTTCATGATGAAGGGGCCCAACTCATTTTTGAAATTAAGGTGGGCCTTTTTCTTGGAGCTGTGTAAGTGGGTGAGGTCTGACTGAATTAATTGCCTGTAATACTCCAAGGCAAACAACCTCATAGGTACATATTTGGGGAGCCTGTATGGACGGAGCTCACATCCATAGACCCTGAATACAGTATGGTGTTCAGATAGGTACCAGTCACCTATTTTATTATTCTTAGAAAGCTGTAGAGCTTTCTTTATCTCATTAGATATCCTGGGCGGAGGAGACTTTATCAGCATGCAAGAGATTGGGTATACAAACTGATCAACAAATTCACAGTAGGTATAGGGTGAATTTGAAACCTTGTGATAAACTGAGGTCCAGAAGATGACAAATCTTCTCTCCCCTCTCTGATCCAACCTTCTGATGTAGCATGGGAAGGCTTCAGAATGATGAAACATGAACAGATGGTAGATGTAAGCTGAGTATCTGAAGACCCCCTGTCTATCCAATTTGATCAACTGATCATGAATTTTATTGGATATGAACTTAGCAAAGTTATACTTTCAGGCAGGGGGTTGGCGTGGGCTGTAAACAGACAGCAACACTAGCATGGCTTTATCCACATGCTCACTGTTTTGGTATCCCAACACATAGGCTATCATGTCTAGTAACAGCCTGCCTACATCATTGAAATGTATATGCAGATAAGGAGGTGGCCCCGTAGGCTGGCACTCAGGTCTCATGAATATCCTGGTGACCTTTTGCAGCTCTTCACTGGTCATCTTGTCACCAGCTTCCAGCAAATAACTCATGGAGAATGGGATCAACAACTTTGTCTGCTCAAACTGTAACATCTTGTTGATGGACTCAGCGTTTATGTAGAAGAGGATCCTCCCTGATGGAGTAATGACAACTCTGTGCTACACATCATAGTGTTCAGCACATAGGTGAATGATTTCAGGGAAAACATTCACAGCTGGGAGACATTAATAGGGCAGGTTTGACTCCCAAATCCCATGTGTACCATGCCCATCCTTATAGTCCTCTCTTAGTTGACTGAAAGTCTGCAAGAAGTCCCTGTTTCCCTCAAAGTCTTCAATGAGACAATCCTTGTCAACGAATGGCAAGGCCTCCAGTTCCTTATTTGTTTGATTTAGTGGGGCCACACTGAGGGATGAGGATGCAGGAGATGCCATGATATAATCTAAATCTGTACAGTTAGAGGTAATGGTTTGACAAGTCCTTAAAGACTTTAGCAGCAAGTCAACTGTAAACACAGTCTGGTGTCCTTCTTTCAGTGGAAAATGCAAGCTGGCTTATGTAATTTGCTGCAAATTTCACAGGGATGTGAATTGCTAATGGCAAGTTGCAGAGATAGTGATGTTTCTTTGGTAAGAATGCAGGTGGCCTGTACTTGGCAAAAGGGAACAATGCCGAGCACCTCGGGGGCAATTTTACGGTTTCAGCTCGTAGAATGAGCACTCCAATGTCAAATTATGGTTCAGGGGTGGTGCAGGTTGCTTGGGTTTACTTTAGGTAATAGGCAGAGCTGAATTCAGGAGTTTTACCAATATTTTAATGGTGAATTTTTACAGAGAATTGGAATGCATGGGCAAAGTGGGAAAACTGGCAAAATACCTGGAAAAACTGGCTTGGAAGCTTGCAGGCCGGGCTGTGGAGGCTTAATGCCGTCGAATTCTGGACTTGTAGCGGTTGAAATGTTGAATTTGATGGCTGGAGGACAAATTTCGCGGCAGCTGGTCGACAACGGCTCCTTCTTTCGCGCGTGAAAATGACTAAAAACGGCTCATTTGGTCATTTATAACGTTAAATTTGGAAAAAGTGTACATTTGTCGCTTTTCCACCGATGACGTCAGCATGACGTCATGGTGGGGCCCGGGTATGGAAGTGACGTGGCGCTGAGGTGTGAGCCAGGGTGGCAGGACACGGTGGCGGGTAGATGCGGTGGCAGGGCTGCATGGAGGGCCATGGGACGCGGGGGCGGGCATAGGTGAGGCGACGTCAGGATGACGTGCGCATGACGTAGGAGGGAGGGCGGTAACGGGGATGGCGGTAAGCGGGTTCCCCGCACCACCTTTGGGCAAAGGCGGTATCGGGGAGGGGGGCTCCGAACAACCTCACCGCCTGCCACGCGTCCCTGTACGGGGCGGAAAACCACTTTCCCCGGACGCTAAAGGTCGGCAGGTCGGGGATCGAAATTGACCGCCCACCGTAAGATCTGGGCGGCGGAGATCGGACGGCTGGCGGGTCCTCCGACGGGTCGTGCAGGTTGGGGAGGGACCCGCCGGCCGATTAAAATATTCGTTAAAATACTTCGGGCGGGCAACCTTAGCATAGTGGGTTTTTATGGGTTTTTCGGGATTTATTGGGTTTTTTTCAAAATTTCAAAAGGGGTTATGGGTAGGAAGGGGTTTTTATAGGGTCTTTCTTTGCAGATGAAGGTTTAATGAGTGAAATGATTTGGAATAGGGAGAGAGATGAAATGGAGGTTCATCAAAATGACCAGGTGTCATTTTGATTCCTTTTAATCAGACCATATGGCTATAATGCCAAGGGGAGGGATATTTATACAAACTTTGGGGTTTATACACCATGGTGTTAATACTAGTAGGGGAAGGGTAAGATAGGGGAGTTACATAGTAGAATTAGAGGTTAATATGGATGAAGGGAGTAAGTGAGGGGGAATGTCACTGAGTTTTTTTGAAACATACTTAGTTTAGGGAGTAGATCAAAATGAAAAGATTTCTTCATAGGAAATGTAGCCTTTACAGGATGAAGAACCTCCATGAAACCATAAATCTTTCCCTGCATTTTAACTCATGAGGGGATGATAGTAACAAATGGGAAAAAGGGAAAGAAGGGAGGTTAGACATGCTTCTTTGTTTTGTTTCTTTCATTTTGACCATCAAAGTCAAATTTTGAACTGAATATCACTTCTGCAACCCCATCTACCTACCCAGCTACTTTGCCTAGCATTTTTTCTTCCTGGAGGGTGCACTTGGACTTGCAGACCCTTTGTGTGCCTTTTTTTTTTCCTGGCTTTTTTTCCTTTGAGTTTCTATCAAATTCTACCCTTATTTCTTCCAAGGTCCCAGATTAAACTGTTGGGAACCTTTCTTCTCTACCTGAACTACTTTGTCTGCCAAGATTAGACAGTTTGGACAGACTTCTTTCTCTATTCTACAACAGGAAATTTAGACACGGCATGATCCAGATTAGGCTGTTGGACCATCCATCAAAATTGAGTCCTTATGAAGATATAGACACACCTTGTCTCCTTATGGAAATATGGGATCTTTGCATCATCAAAGCAGAGCATATTTTGACCTTTTATAACCAATCATGAAATATGAAACCTATTGGTATAGGTAACAAACACCCTAATGGATAAACACAACCATGAATCCACAAGAAATGGAGATGATACGTGAAGGGTAGTTGCAGTGGACTCAATGCTGTGATGAAGGACATTACCACATAGTCCATACAAGGCAGCAAACTTAACGCAGTCATGGTAGCAACAATGCTGGCAAAGGAATATACATAGGGCATAAAAGATTATAGACAGGTCATCCATGTACAAGTATATGCTATGATGGAAAGGATAGATCAAGCAATATATATTGAAACGCAGTCAACGCAATATATATTGGAACGCAGGTAATATAATATATTGGGAAGTCATGGTGATATATCACGAAGGTCACGTATACGCTGGAGCTAATATGCTGGTCACAAGCACAGGTCATGGCATATGTATATATGTCATCATATAAGCTGGCATATTAACACAACAAATAAATACGTTCTAAAGAAATACATGGAGATCACTCAGTCATAACACAAGATATATATTGGAGACCACACAGTCATTATATCTTGGAATGCTGTCATATACCATGCAGTTATATAATACGGGGAATGAAGATATATATATTGGAACACAGTCAGGACAAAGGAAAAGATGCGTGGAGACATATATATCATGCAAGCCCTAGATCTAGCAACGTGGTTCACGCTGTAGCATGTAGTCATATATTACACATATGGGAATGAAGATATATATATATTGGAACACAGTCATATAAATGGAACGCAGTCATATGTATGGGTATGGAACACAATCATATGTATGGGTATGGAACACAGTCATCATACACTGTATGGAATGGTCATATATATGCTTCATTGTGTGAGGCATATATAATCTGCTTCAGTCGTAACTATAATCCAGTATGGTTATGAAGAACGCTGGTCATATAGATAATGATAAGCAAATAATGGAACTCCATAATGAAGCAAAAGAAAGATAGAATGGGCAGCGTGATGTATGAGATCATGAGCAGCATGATGATGCATGATGCAGCATGATGGTGTTGCACGATAAGGTGCAGTAAATGGATGAGATTCAACACGATGATAGGTGAAGGAGTCATCTTGGAGAATCAGTTGAAGCAGAGTGTCTTCAACTGATCTCATCGTTATGCGAAATGATCTATGCTAGATATAGATAAGTCAAAGTGTTGACTTCTATTGTAAATGTACTATCTCTCTCTCTCTCTCTTTCTCTGCTGAAATTTGAAGAACATGAAAGAAGAATTGATCAAGGGTTTCTCCACATTGTGGGGTTTGTCCTTGGCTTGCGCCATATCTTGTGTCCTCTTGTCTTGGCATGTATTCTATGATTTATATTTATGTTCTATCTGCAGTTTACTTTAATGATGATATGGAAAAGATATTAGAAAATTAAAATAAATTGCTCTAGCATAGAACATACCTAAAATTAGCAATATTTCAGTGATGAATTGAATGACGTGAAGAAGAAATACTCATCTTATGATAAAGAGTTTTATGCTATTGTGCAGGGTTTGAAAAAGTGGAGACATTATTTTCTGACAAAAGAATTCATATTATATTCAGACAATCATGCCTTACAGTTCATCAATAACCAACTGAAGTTGAATCAGAAAGATGCCAAGTGGGTAGAATTTCTGCAAAGTTTTATTTTTGTAATAAAGCATAAGAGTGGTAAGTCAAATAAAGTAGTAGATGCATTGAGCAGGGTAAGTTTTATTATGCAAGAATTCAAAGTCGGTGTTGTAGGATTTGAGGAAATGATTGAAATGTACAAGGATGATGAAGATTTAAGAGATATCTACACAATAGTTCAGAATCCAATGAGCCATAACAGAAGTCAGTGGTTGGACTACCTCATTCAAGGAGGCCTATTGTTTAAAAGAAATAAGTTGTGTATTCCCAAATGTTCCATGAGGGAAAACATAATAAAGGAGAAACATAGTGGAGGATTATCTGGTCATTTTGGACAAGATAAAACGTTCGCTCAAGTGAATGCCTTTTATTATTGGCCAAAAATGCAAACTGATGTTAAGAAGTTTGTTTAGCATGCCAAAGGAAGGAGTCAGAATACAGGACTTTATAAGCCATTGCCAATACTAGACCGACCATGGGATGTAGTTAGCATGGATTTTGTTCTGGGATTACCAAAAACTCAGAGAGGAAATGATTCTATTTATGTTGTAGTAGATAGATTCTCTAAAATGGCACATTTCATTGCATGTAGGAAAACTAGTGATACAACACATATAGCTAATTTATTCTTTTCAAAGATTGTAAGATTGCATGGGTTACCTATAAGTATTGTATCTAATCGAGATACCAATTTTGTAGGACATTTTTGGAGGAATCTTTGGAAGAAACTAGGAGCTAACCTTAGTTTTAGTTCAGCATACCATCCTCAAACAGACAGATAGACTGAAGTAGTGAACATGAGCTTGGAAAATATATTGAGAATTTTGGTATATCATAATCCTAAACAATGGGATTTAGCACTAGCTCAAGCTGAGTTTGCTTACAATGATACTCCAAACCGAAGCACTGGAATGAGTCCATTTCAGATTTTCTTTGGAATGCATCCAAGAGGTGTGTATGAGCTCAAGAATTTTGGAAAACAGGAAACCAGGAGTGCAAAAGCTAAAGAATTTGTAGAATAGATGCAAATATTATAGGAAGAAGTGAAAGGAAAATTGCAGGAAAGCAACAAGAAATATAAACAGAGGGTAGATCTGAAAAGATGGGAGAAATAATTCCAAGTGGGAGACTTAGTGATGGTGCATTTGAGGAAAGAGAGATTTCCTACTAAAACTTACAACAAACTGAAAATGAAAAAGATAGGACCTTGTAAAATAGCAAGAAAATTTTCAGCCAATGCATATGAGATTGAGTTGCCAGAAGGGACTGGAATATCCCCCATTTTTAATGCTGTAGATTTGTATCAATATAAAGATGCAGAGACAGAGTTGAAGGAGGAAGCTATAGGGGATGAAGTTCAAACAGCGAATTGGGAAGTGTTGGACACCTAATCCTAAAGGGTTAGCGTGGAAGCCGAATGGACAAAGCAGTCCAAGGGACCTTGGGATGTGAATCCAACGGTCCCATATTGTACTATAATGTACATCTTTTGTGAATAAAATTGTATTGCATGCTTTATCTTTCCATTTGTTTCTCGTTAACCATGTCTGTTTAACATGGTATCAGAGCCATGATGTGTGGCCTGTGAGCTGCCTTGAATAGCGCTGCCTACCCTCATTACCTACGCTCTGTTACGCTGTGAGTCTGGCATCAGTCTGACATCTTATCAGATGCGTTTTCATAAAAATGCTCTCCCTCACTGTCCACCTACTCTAACGCTCTAAAATCTGCCTGTCAACCCTGGTATCTCAGAGCTGTTTTAATATATAACGCTGCCTCTTTGCGTGGCTTCTGTGCATAATTTTCTGCACCCTGGGCTCTCTGCCATTACTATTCTTACTGCACCACTATGAGGAATCTGCCATGGTTCTACGCTGGTTGGCTAGCCTCGCAGCGCGCTGCATTGTCATGATCTATCCTTTCCGTTAACTAGGATCAATCAATCTTCACCGAAAGCACCTCCTCTGCCAAAACCATTGTAAACTTCTGAATGCGTGTACAAACTCCATAAATCAAAGGAATTCTTTCAAGTGTGCTGGTTTATTTTTTGATGCGTTATACCTGCGCTGGATTGGTGAGGGCTTGAGACTGTATGCCACCGAACGTATAAATCTTGCTTTATACGCCTTCCCAGGATCAAATTTGACCTCGATTGGAGAAAACACGTGGCCGTGAAGCTTTCCTCGGAGTTTGATAGCGACGGGAATGCCTTCATCAACAATATTTCCGCTAGGGGGTTCCACGGGATTGCGAAGATTAAAGCCTCGTTTCAGAGGAGTGGCAGTTGCGAGATCCAGTCCCCGCAGCTAGGTTTTGTGACGAAGTATTTATCGATTTTATATGCTCATGAAAATCGTAATGCGCTTGTTACGGCTTCAGCAGATCTCTCAGAGCGACTTCATCTCAAGCTACTCACTGATGTTAAGGCCCAACAATGAGAATTAAAAGTGCTTACAAGCTTGGCTGATTCTAGGTATAAAGTTGAAGTATCATGGTGAAAGATTCCAGAGGGACTGCTAACAACCATACAGTTTAGCGTTGGTAACTTCCTCTATGTTAATCCATTTTTTAAAGAATGTGCATTGATTCGAGCCGCTTTGAAAATTATGATACATTGGTCGACTACTGATCAAAGTGCGTTGAACACTCTGTGTTGAAACTCCAACGTTGATTCATTTATGCGTTGATTTATATGTGCCTCAATTCGATGTGTTGAATTACAATAAGATGGGTTGAATTATATGTTCGTTGATGTATTGAATGCCAAAGCATCCATGGGCGTTGAGCTTTGAAGTCAAGCCATTTATATGTGCGTACAGTTAACGCAGTTCGTTCGGACTCAGTAACCAACATTATTGGTGGATGCCTTGCTACACAAACTATGCTCTCATAGAGATGCAGGTTTATTCTCCCGGTTAGTAGGTAAGACAAGACAACAAATATGCCAAGAGAAAGCGTCACGAGAACCCTGCTTATTATGAAATGAGCTAAAATTTGTTCGAGTATAAGTACTTTACTTTTTGACACAAAACCCCTTTTTGGGAAAGCACGCCCTGTTTCACCACCGTGGGATAAAACACATAGAGAACATGGTTATTTAGGGTTTCTCCCATATGTTTTTGTTCTGGTTTATCTCGTTGGGAATGCTTATCTGGACTGACCGTCATTTTGGCATTATTTAGGGTTTCTCCCATATATTTTTGTTTTGAAAGCTATGTAAAGTCTCGTCGGACCTGCAGTGTTGTCAAAAATTCACCAGATTTGAAACAGGGCCTGTTTAAAATTTGCTGACCGAGATGTTCGTTTAAAATTTGCTGACCGACATGTCTGTTTAACATGGTAGCCAAGATTTATAGTTGAGGGCACTTTTTTGGAGACAGTCATACCCATTCCATATGATGTTTTGAAGGATGGATACTAAGGTTTTAGAAAAGTAATTGGGTCTGGTTCTTTAATGGTAATGACTATCTATGAGATTTTTACCTGAATGGATTTAATTCCAATGAGTACACAACTATTCAAGCATGAGTTCTTACATTGAGTATTGTCAACCTATATTTATCGTTGTTTTTTGATGAGCATGGTTAGTGCTCAATCGAAAAATTTTACTTCTCAGGACAGGACACAAAAGAAGGGTTTTGTGTACCTTTCAAAGTATTATGACTTATGCCAAGTTTAACAGAGTTTGATTAAATGGTAAGAAGTGTTAAGAAGGCAAAATTGAAGGCATGGCATTATAATTACTGAAGTTTTTTTGATTTGAAAGTGAAGGAGTATTTGGAAGATCCAATTTAAAGTTGCTGCTTGTTCAATTTACTTGTTCCTATTGTGCAGTTCGGGCATAAATTTATGTGCAACAAACAAATTTGTTTTTTCTCAACAGATTTTAATGAGAAGATTGCTTTAATTGTTGGGGTGATATCACCATTATATGCACCAGATTGTCTGCTATTGGTTGCAAGCATTGTGATTATTTAGGGTACATTTTCACTTCAAAACAAGTTTCTAGTGGTGCATTTCTATTGAGAAAAATGACTACAATTACTGAAGTATTAGAGTTCATGAAAACTCTTATACAATTGACTTTTAATGACACATTACAAATCAGCAAAGGCTCTCTCTCAAGAATTCATACATGTCTACAATATGCACAAGAAAAGATTGATTTTTTGCAGCTTGAATCACAGCTACGGCAAGAAGAATTACAGCAATGGAGTCATCTTTCTGAACCTGTTTCTGTTCAGAAGATTGAAACACACTCCCATAAACAGCAAGTTAATAATGCAACATTTGTACATGCAGATGCAGAAACTCAATCTGCACTTGCCAGGCCCATCATCAGACCTTGGGAACAGCTTGTCCACAACAAGCACAAAACCGGTCTTGGATATGACAAGGACTTGTCCTTTCATATTCCAGCCTACACCAAGCCCATTCAGTTTCAGAGTGCTGGTTTCATTTATGACAGTTCACCTGCTCCTCATGACAATTCAGCTACAGCTGTTCCAGACCCTGCTCTTCTTCCACAACAGCAACAACAACAACAGATCGTGAAATGCCAACATTGTGATCGAGTTGGCCATCTGAAAGATCACTGTTTTGATCTTCATCCATGTAAGCACTGTCATAAAACTAGCCATTCTTCAAACAAATGCTTCAGAAACAAACACCCTGCAAAAACAAAGATCCATCTAGGATGGATCGCTTCTTGGCAATGGGCATCAACAGCCAAGAAGATATTTCAAACACATGTCAGAACTTGTTCCAGAATATTGAACAGTCTTGCAGTTGAGTTTTCTCCATCTTCTCACCTTGTATCTGACAGGGGGGGAAATGATGGTCATCTACAAGCTTCAAAGCCACATCAAGCGAGCCTGAGCCACAACCTGCCACACCACTTTCAGAGTTGTAGCCAGAGACAAAGATGCCTGAACATGCCTTCAGTTGGCGATGTGGGACACTTCCTCTAGCAGAAGACTTACAGCTTCTTGCCAGTTTTGGAAGAGTTCCGGAGACAAAATTGAGAACACTTCCTCTAGCAGAAGACTAACAGCTTCTTGCCAGTTTTGGAAGAGTTCCAGGAATTGCATAAGCATTCCAGAGTTGTTGGTCATCCTTAAACCATCACAGGTTGAGACTTCCCTTTTACAGGTTGAAGTTTTACCTTTTATGTGGGGTGAGGCCTCCCTTTTACGGTTGAAGGTTTCCCTCTTTTAAACAATAGGATCACTTCCTCTAGCAGAAGACTTACAGCTTCTTGCCAGTTTTGGAAGAGTTCCAGGAACTGCACTAAGCGTTCCAGTGTTGGTGGCTATCCTTAAACCACCGCCCTTTGTTACCAACATTTCATAGAGCACATTCAGCCTAGTGCTGCCATGCGTTATTGCACATTTTGTATTACAGCTCTTTTCTTGGACTCATACATAACCCTTCGGATTAAGGGGGGGAATGTTGGACACCTAATCCTAAAGGGTTAGCGTGGAAGCTGAATGGACAAACAGTCCAAGGGACCTTGGGATGTGAATCCCAACGGTCACCAAATGTACTATAAATGTATATCAATTTGTTAATAAAATAGCATCGCATGATTTATCTTCCTAATTGTTCTCCCTCACCATGTTTGTTTAACAGTAGTCCACCTTATCCCGCCATTCATCATCAACAACCAATTGTTTCATTGCTTGTGCTCTATCAGATTGGGATTGCCTCCATTAGTTCCAAAGAGAACTGCATACCATTGATTGTAATGCTTCTTTCACTTGCATAAGCCTTGTTAAGGCTATGATGTGAGAAGCAAATCAAGTCTCGGCAACCTGCAGGTGCCAAATTGCCAATGTTTCAAATTTCAACAAATTAAAAATCATAATTTGATTGAATAATAACTATTATGATCCATGAATCATTACATTTGAGAATCCAACTTAGATATTTGAATTTAGGGTCAGAAATTAGAATTTATGAAATAAACTTTAAAGTATACGTACCTTAAGGAGCTCCAACTTAGCAAATTCCTTGTAGATGCCTTGGGACATGTGGCGGTTTGTGATAAAGGCTTGAATTTATTTTGCCTCCAAAAATCACTCAAATCCACTCAATTTGCTTCCGCATCTTGCTCAACATAAGGTTCAACGAATGTACAACACAAGGGGTCCAAAAGATGTGTTGATATTTGCCTTCAATAATTAGGCCTGCTGCTCTACACTGTTGCATTGTCAGTTATTACCTAGACAACATTTTCAGGCCCCACCAATTCAATTGCTTCAATCAAGATGTTAGCAATGAATTGAGAATCTTTCATCTGCCCCTCACAATCCACTGCCTTCAAAAACATTGCCCCCTATGGGCTCTGAGCAATCACATGGATCAACGGCCTATTTCTTTGATCTTTCCATCCATCAGAAATGATGGACACCCCTAAAATGAGCCATGAATGGTGAATGGGGCTTAATTAAGCCTCCAAATCTAACTTTTCAGCACTCAACAATGTAGTGCATACCTTCTCATATCCAGGGCTCTTTTACCCTCTTGGGGCTTCATTCACTGTTTTTATCATCTTTGCCCAATAAGGAGATCACACAAGGTTAAAGGGAAGACCATTTACATAAATGCATTGGGCTATCACTGCATCTGCTATCTCTCAAGCATCATTATTAAAACTCTTTTCAAGCAGTCCCAAATTTGACCGCTTTGAACAAACAGTAACATGAAAATGAAGTGGAGGCTTTGATGAAGATGCTCCCAACCTTGTTGGGCGTTTTAAATGGGAGGCAGGATTTGCCTCATTTGCTTTAGCATCTGCCTCGCCTTGTTCTCTCTAATATTTTGCAAGTTTTGCCTTGCTTAAACCATTACCATCTGTCCCATTCTCTTTAGGTGGGCCATTGCATATTCGAACCCCATTGCCTTTTAACCCAAGCAAATGTGCTTTAACCCGTGTGTATGATCCCTTACACTCCTTTTTACACTCACTGCAAACCCATGCCAATGATCTACCTCCTTGGATCTTCCCAATAGTAGTTACATATTTCCAAAGTGGTGACTTTGGATCAACTTTAGGGGCTGATTCAATTTCATGTTCCACTTCCTTTGCCTCATGAATGGCTGAACTTGAAGTTGCCATGAATAATGACGATGATGATGTAAATGAAATTGAAAAATAAAATTGACAGATATCATATATGTATTTCAAAAGTTCAAAACAAGTTACAATTTACAAACTTAAAATTTTAAAATTAAAATATGTATCTCAGTCTTCAGATCTCAAGAAAGCCCTAGTAAAACTGAACAAACTGAACAGCAAACCGTAGTCTATTCAATGATTCATGAACCGATTTATAGTTCATAAATTGAACAGCAAACATTTGGATGCTTTGTTTGTTGCAAAGTCAATTATGGATATAAACCATGCTATTGAGGATAAATTTGCCATAAAAGTGGTTATCCTAATGATCCTCATCAAAGCAGTGTCTGTCACTCTTTCACTCTAGGTGAGCCAACATATAAGATGGAATACAAATATTAGTCTATTCGTGATCGATTTATCGTTTATAAACTGAACAGTAAACATTTGGATGTTTGCTTTGTTGCACAATGCAAACTGTGTTATGGATATGAACCATGATATTGAGGATAAATATTAAATTCACTATAAAAATTTTAAGAGAAGTCATTTGTAAATACTAAATAATAAATATCAGTAATGTTAAAGTCTTATTTATTACTTACCTCGGACAAAACAGTCACTCTCGATAGCTCAAGCAGCTCGGCGGTAATGTTTCAAGTAAAACCAGTCTCTGACAGCAATGAATCATGAAACACGATAATGTTTCAATTCTCAACAAGTCTCTGTGGCTATATTGTTCACTCTGGCACTTTTAGGTTAGGTTTGTAACTTGTTCGGTGGTTATAATAAAAAAATAGGATCAAAAACTTTAAGAATTAAAACTAAATCGACCGTTCCCCGCGGGTAGATTCGGTCAATACGTTTCACGATTTTTTTAAAACACCAAGTTTTTCAAACAAAACGCCTGGAAAAACGGTTGGAAAAAAAACATTCCCTTTCCATGAAAAAAGGTCAATGAAAACGTTTTTTCGGCGTTTCATATGTAGATCCAGATTTGAAATGGCAAAACGGCGTTTTGGGGTTGGAGGTAGCCGTTTCTGGCAAATTAGGCCTAAACACATTTTTAATAAGTAGATTCATCAATAAATCACCTAATGCATTTAGAAATAAGCCTAAGTTAATTTGAGTGCATATAAGTGGTGTTCTTCTGGGCTGACTAGTTAGTTTCAAATCTGATATGTTTGCTACAGCCACATAAAAACACTCATAGTGGTGATAAATTTTCATAACAGCGGCATAATAACCCATTGATAATCATATTTCATCATTATATTGTCACTTGCACTCATTGGGCTTTCTCCTTCCTGCAAATTTGATCATTTTCAGAAGGTTGTAATAATATTTCAAGGTCTGAAATTTACTACATACCGTCTGATATAAAAGTTTGCAGTGGTGATAAAAATGACCAAAATATCATCTAATAATCACTTAACCTAATTAGCTAATCATTAGAGTTATTGTGATATTAATAAATTGACACCTTGTGGGTTTGTTAAAGACTAAATCACTGATTTTCCGAGTTGTTTCAAGTCAGATATGCATAATTTTGAGATCTAATCTGAGCATAATAATTCTGATCCATGTTGATTTCTGGTAGCATCGGATGTGCTCCAAGTCTCAAATTTTGCAGAGAGGCTTAAGCACATGTATTCCAAAGAACCCAGAAAGTTTTGGGAAATTCCACCCAGAAACAGTTATATTAAAATAATTGATTATTTTTAAAGGGACCCTAAGTCTAAACTTAGGAAAATAAAATAATAAAAGGGTATTATTATTAATATAAACTGTGGGTGTAACTTCTAGTAGAAGACGGGGATCAAATAGAAATGATCTTAGCCATTGATTACCTTCTAATTTGGGTTGTTGAATGTCAACGAGGAGATTATTTAAGAAGGCTTGAAGGTCACTTGGAAAAACACACAGAGAGTTTAGAAGTTCGATTTTCTGACGCAGAGCAACTGTCGGGTGAATTTCAATAGTGAGCTATTGCAGAGAGGGGCTGAGAGAGTTTTCGCTAGAGGATCTTCTCTGAAGCCAAGAATACTCAGCAGAAAGGCAGGAAGACACATAAAGGAGGCAGCGCAGAGGGTAGAGAGGGTGACACAGAGCGAGGAAGGGCTCACGCATGCCCCATGCAGAGCAAAGCAGCAACTTCCAGCACAGAGGTCCAAATTTGCTGAAAGAGCTAACATTTCTGAGCCGAGAGGGCTAGAAAAGGCTCTTGAAGGCAGATCGATTCTCAGTTGGGTTGACGCAGTGACTTAGAGGTTGACATATGGCCCACGCAGGGGCAGCACAGAAGTAGCCTGGGAACTCGCAGTTCAGCTGCCAGATCAGCCGGGATCAACAGTGTTGAGTGAGGTAATCTCACCAGTGTTTCTTGCCAAGTGATTTTCTCTGTAACTAGATTGTCGGGAGGGCATCCAGAGTTATATTCAGAATACTTCTGCATAATAATAAAAACCCTCAAATCTGCTGCACTGGTTTTCCCGCATTGGGTTTTTTCGGGGACATTGGTCCAAAAAATACTGTGTCAGTTGTGTGTATCTTTCTCTATTGTTCTGTTTTTGTTTTGAGCAAATTAATTAATTAAGTGAAGGTTGTATTTTTTTAGCTTCGATATTTGTTGTAGGAAGCAGTAAATAATTTGTTTCAGTAATTAAAAAATAGGAGAAGCTTAATCAGTTGTTGCAGTAGTAGATTCGGGTTGGATTCTTGAATTTTCACAATCCATAGTGTCCACGCAGTCCTATAATCAAGTAAATATCATTGGAAGTTGAATGATTTTCCAGCTCATATTTGGCATTTCGCATTCATTCTTGACTGCTGATATAAAATTGTAGACCTCTGAAAATAAGGTTGCTGCAAGTAATAGGTCACACATAAGTCTCTAAAATTGGCTAATAGGCTCTTATAATTCATAATCATTTGTGGTTGAAGTGATTTTGGACTTGAAATTTGGCTATTGGCATCTATCTTTCTTGCATTCACTCACACAAGTGCTCTAATTGATAAATTGCTCTAAGTGACATTGTGGATAAATGCTCTAAATTTTCTTAGTGCCATTATTGTCATTTGATAAGTGGATTTATTGTTCATGGTCAAATTGAATATCTCTTGTGGATCATAAGTTTGATAAGAGAATCTAATTGTGTGTCTTGGTATATTGGTAATTTGTTGATTATAATCTTGAAGGAGCATTGATTTTGTTTTGTTTATCACTTAAGCAATTGTCTATTGGTTATATTGGTTGTATTTTCTAACGCCGTTAAGTTTGAGCACTTTTCCTCTTGTGGTTGAGATCATCATTCATACATTGTTTAAGTACTTTATTGTCATAATTGAAGATCATCGTAACTAAGTACTTAAGAATTTTTTAATAACCTCACCTTAAGAAGCACTCATCTATCTCTTGCACTTGCATATTAGGATTAGTCTATTGAACTAATTAATTTACTTCCAAGCTTAAGCTTGGTCGATAGAGAATAGGACCACCTTTCTCAGTTTAGAAATTCTTTAGTGGTTAACACAATGACTTTGCAGTCGTCAGAGCCATAGTCTCTGCAGCACTAGAGACATCGGGTGGTTAGAACCCATGGGGAGGTATTGTTAACCAAGCCCTAGCCGGCTTCCCCTTGGCTTCTCTCTCACAACCTACTCTAGAGACTAGCTTCAAAACAGTTAAGAGGAAGGATACATTTAAAGTAGGCATCTAACTAAAACAAACCAAGATTTTGCATCTCTCCTAGATTTTAAGTGTTCAATCTCATCTAGAATAGTGAAGCATCCTCAAAGCAGCAATTATTCATCAGGTTACTTAGTATATAATTTATCAAACAAGTATTTGACTCCATAAGGCACTGGTCTCTCAAGATAATCTAATCTAATCCTTAAACTTGCTAAATCAACCAAATTGTTAGGCCATTCAGTTGTGTCTCCCGGACTTGTTGGTTGCCAACAAGTCTTGCATCTTCACATTTCATAGGGACCACCCTCCATAGCCTGTTGTAGGGAGACGGCTAGAATGGAGAGGGTGGGGATCAGAGTGACAACCCCTACTATAATCGTTGTCGCATCATGCATGTACAATTTGAGCGACAACAGGCCCTGAGACCCCTGTGTCCCCATCCATTCATCATTAATGACACTAATGTACCAAGGTACTATCCTTTCCCTTAGGGGTTGGGAACACCAAAAAGGGTTGTTTATTAGTGACTCCTACCCAAGGAGGTAGCACTATTACGAGATTAAAACCCCAAATTCAGAAGGGAAACACTATATGAAGTCTCATTGTGCCCTTGATTAACAAGTTTGGTTCACTTAGATGCACTAATAAATTGTTGTACTAATGGTGAGGAAGTGCATTGGATCGTATATGTAATTGGCAGGTGGTTTAATCAGGGGCTGAGCAGCCTAATTGGGGCCCAAGCCCACCAGAGGATCATATTGGCATCCCTAAGGGAAGCGTTGAGAGCCATGGGACTCCTATCATGTGTAGAGCATCATTTCAAGCCATGGAAACAGTCTACTCAATGCCCCACTTCGTTCATGAGATGATGCACTTGGACCAATGTGCCCCTAGCCATCTTAGTAGTGATCACATGGTTCGCGGCTATTCCAAGGCCCAAAGGAGGTTTGTCTCACCCCTTGAGGCATGGGAAGGCAAGCTCCATCATCAAAGCCTTCAGTATTGGAGCACTACAGGGTATTCCATCATCAGGAGACCCATGAGACCAGCTTTCGTGCCCCAAAACCAATTTGAGGCCCCACATGATGACTTGCATAAAGAGATAGGGGTCACCCCTAGTTCGTGATCTATTGAGCCCTATCACACATTTTGGCTCCAAGAGGACTCAATGTGGCCCTCCAACAGCCCTACATTAGCGTGACATCATCAATGTGGCCTTCCAATGTGCCCCTAGCCATCTTAGTAGTGATCACATGGTTCGCGGCTATTCCAAGGCCCAAAGGAGGTTTGTCTCACCCCTTGAGGCATGGGAAGGCAAGCTCCATCATCAAAGCCTTCAGTATTGGAGCACTACAGGCTATTCCATCATCAGGAGACCCATGAGACTAGCTTTCGTGCCCCAAAACCAATTTGAGGCCCCACATGATGACTTGCATAAAGAGATAGGGGTCACCCCTAGTTCGTGATCTATTGAGCCCTATCACACATTTTGGCTCCAAGAGGACTCAATGTGGCCCTCCAACGGCCCTACATTAGCGTGACATCATCAATTTGACTAGCACTTGGATGGCTTATTCATAATTTGTAAAAGCTACTTGGTTAGCTTGTGAGCAAGGGATGTATTTTGCACATTTTTAATAATGTTAGGGGCTCTTAAGATAATAATTCGACCTACTATGTCTCATATAAAAAGAACTTGACTTCATTTGTCATGGATCATCAGCACACTTGAAAATTTTGTCCTTCTTGACAAATTTGCACTTTTTCTTTGGATTGGCTATTGGATGTCGTGGATGCATTTCAATATTTGGAGCTGAAATTCGATCTTCTTTGGAGCCATTTCTTGATTTGTGGATGGATATATCATATTGTCGCCTTGTATGTGCCTATTGTTGAAGTTTTGTTCTTGAAAAATGTATAATGTATGGAATTGTTGCAACTAGATTATTGTTATATTGTTCCCTAATTGTTGAAAATCAATTTGAAAGTCATTTGGTTGGCAATCGCATATGTTAATCATAGCATGACATGTGATGAATGTTCCTAGTGGATGAAAAACTAGTTTTCTTCCATGAAACTCCATAAATTTTGAGTGGGTAATTGTTGCGGGTTGGTAGCTAGGGCATCAACCTTTAGCCTCCTTAAGGATGATTTTAACAAATCTAGAGCATCAAGGACTCCATAGCCTAAAGGAGAAGGCATTGGTCCAAGCCATTTGGTGATCAAACCTTTTCTTCTCCATATCTTCTCCTTCTAAAATTTAAGTCCCCTCTTCTTGGACGGTTAGGCTAGGGCATAGAGCAAATTGCATTAGAGGATGAATTGGTGGATTCTGAGAGCACATACATCGAGCTTAGGGTCTTTTGTGCAAGACCTCAAAGTTTTTTAGGAATCCATTATGTTTTCATCCATAAAAACTCTTGCCCTAGCTGTGCCCTAGAATGGAAACCCTATCTTGCATTCCTTTGACTTGGGGACTTCTTTGAAGGTTGTATGAGCATACTGCTCGATGGATTAAATCATAAGAAGCCTTTTTTTCTCCTTGCCTTGACCTCGAGAGTACCTTTAACCACGATAATTCACAAAACCCTGGGTCTTATGCAAGATCTATCTAGGTCTCTTAAAGGGAGCAAAGGGCCTTTTAGAAGTGTCAAAACATCATACAAAGCTTACTTCAAGAGACTTTATCATATCACCTAGTACCATAAACCCTAGAATATCAATCAAAGGTAATTATCTATCTATCGGGACTCCTCCCATCGGTGAAAGTCCGTAAAGATCAGGGGACACTGGCTAAGGTGACAGTGGGCCATTATCCCATTGTTATCACTTAATCTAGTTTTTTGACCCATAGGCTTTCCTTCCTTAGGGCCTGCTAGATTGTGCGGTAACAGGATCTAAAATCCTACTTTCTCCATATGAAATCCAATGAGGTCAGAACCACTCCCAAACATACTGAGTCAATTAATGGTCATGTTAAAAATTTAGGTAAAAGGATAAAAATGAAAGATAAAGGAAATGTCATTTTTATTAGGGTATGTATCTCATGAGATGAATCTTGGAAAATGAAAACAATAGATTTCCCCTTCTTTGCTTTATGGAAATACCAGTTCAATCCCCTAACTCACTTTTAAAAAACTAGGGCTAAAAGAAAAGAAAAAATGGTAATAAGTTGAAATTGATAGAGACAAGGCAATAATTTCAAAATTATCTCAATAATTTCCTAAATAATCATGATAAACTAGGTAATTATTGCGATAAATTCACAAGAAAGAAATTATCGCGATAAGTTATGGCGATAATGTCAACAATGGGCAGTTTGGCAGTTATATTGGAATAACTTTGATATTATTGTGATATGTGACGCACTAATAGGAGATGCTCTCCTAGCAAGGAGACGCTCTCCTAGCAAGGTGGAAACACTTTTGGAGTAACCCCAAAAGCTAACACATATTTGCAGGTAAAAAGTATATGAGACAACATGTGGCTATCTATAGCATTTTCGTTCCATTCATTCATTATGTATTTCCAACAATGCGGGAATGGCAATGGGAGACTACTTCAAGAAATTTGTTGCAATATTAATAGAGTTTCCCTTTATCTAGTGAGGAGGCCAACCAAAAGTTCTTATTCTAACGAGTAGGCTAAAAAGGTATTTAGCAACTATAGTAGTAGTTTCTTCATTGTTGAAGTCTTGTTTTGTTATAGCTCTCTACTTGCTTTAGTGAGTAAGCTAGCAAGGGTTTTATGTTGATACAACATACCTTTGCCTTCTTTTAGTGAGGATGTTAGCAAGGGTATAACATTTGCAGCTTGTTATAGATAGTAAGAGAGTTCTTTCTATGCACGTGGATCACTTGTGCCCCTGGTAGGAACAACATGTGAATAGGAGTGGGTACAACTAGTGAGTGGATCCATCTTCTAGAATTCAAAACCATTGAAGCTTCATTTTAAAAGAAAAGCATCATTTGTTTTTAGTGCAGTTCTCTTTTAGCTTTGATGGAATGAATACTGATATTGCAATCAGATCTTTGAAATACCACTTTATTTCAGTTAGATGGTTCTTCGTTTATGTGTTATTGTAGCAGTAGTTAGTATTACGTAGTTGTTCATCTAGTTAGAATCATTTGTCAAGGGGTTTCACAAGGTTGTCACATGACATTTCTGACTACCATCGACAAACAATTAGAGTTGAAGCAAAATTCAACTGTCCGCAATGAAAAATAGCATTTGAACCCGGATATGCTACAAGGTGGTACCAAAGTAACAAAAAAAAAATACCAAAATATTGGCAAACCCCATTGAATAAATGGGCAATTAGGCACATGACAGATTTGAAGCTTTATAATGTATGTATCAATGCAACTATTCAATATATTATGATATTGCTTGGCCCAAATTCTACTTCAAAAATTACCCTTTAATCTTCAAACTTCTCTCGTACTCCACTATAGAAAACTTGCTCCATGACTGCTGAAAGTTTTACTAGTTGCTAGTACCTAACTATCATTGGCCTTCAACAAAGTTACTGGTGTTGCTCTACTCATATTCAACTTAGAAAAATTTATCTTTTGTAAGTTTGAATATTCTTGTGTCTCAAAGTACATATCAAGCTATCTTAACCAATAATCAAGTCTATTGGCATCTATATCCCAAATAAAGCTATGGATTTCCAAATTTCCATCAAATTGAAACAACTAGGATCACAAGTCTGGTTTCCACAACTAACATATATAGTTGTATCATGTCATTTGCATTTAACTAGTAAGAATATTGTTGTTTGGCATCATGGAATTGGTTCCAAAACTTACTCAAATTAGTCAGCATGAATCATTGAAGCATGAGCTCCTCTTCTGGTGAATTTCAAAATTTAGCAGAGTTTTGATGTTGGCTTTAGGAGTTCATCTTCTAGCTCATTGCCAAGTCTCAAAGATATTTTATATTGTCCAATTATTTAATTTGGGACGATACTCTAGCTATCTTCCTTCTCCAATATTTTCAGGCTCTTGCAGTGTTTCTCTTGTTACAATCTATTGGTTTCTTTTCATACCCATAGTTTGTTCTTTTTTAATCTTCAACTTTGTCCTCAACCTTCTTGGCTTATGCCTTCAGGTTGCAAGTTCTTGGAATCCATCAGCATGAAACAAACTTCAATACCGAAATTTGATTTGATCTGATTTTAATTACCAAAGATCTAGTCTTTGATACCAAAGTGATCCTTCAAATTATGATTGGACTTTGTCAAACCTTCAAATTGCACTTGGACTTCACTGATCCCCATCACCAAAGACACAAGTTCATCAATTTTTGTCAACTCACTTTCATCCTTCCTTGAACTTCAATTAAACATCTACAATTTGAAACTTCCACTTGTTGGTGTGCAAATTCAGATCCCACTAGAAATCTCTCTCAGCCTTCTTAGTTGATTCTGGTAAGGTTTCATGGCTTTACTTGAATTGGATTTAAGGTCCAAGTAACCACTTCAATTAAACATCTACGATTTGAAACTTCCACTTGTTGGTGTGCAAATTCAGATCCCACTAGAAATCTCTCTCAGCCTTCTTAGTTGATTCTGGTAAGGTTTCATGGCTTTACTTGAATTGGATTTAAGGTCCAAGTAACCACTGTGTCGAGTTGGCTAAATTTCCAAAAATGGAAATTGCCCCATCCAATATGGTGTTTCCACTCTCAATCACATGCTGTACATAAAAAATGCAACCAACTTACAATCCTTCCAACAACTACAAACTACAAAATATTATTCTCTATCTTCACAAGCTTGTCAAAATTTAAGACCAGGAACAAGGCCTAAACCTGACTTTTCAAAGCTTTCTTATCTAGATTTATAAGTTTAATTGCTAACTATTTTCTTGAACCTCAATCAAGAGTGCTACAGGTTTAGCTCGACCTGTGATATGCTCAATATTGGCAAACAACGGATTAGTACTCTATCAATTCCACTAGAAAGTGCTAGTATAAGTTTCATGCATATAATTTCTTTAATACTTCAGTGAATATGATCAGCTCAATCTCAAGTCCACGGATGCTAGGCAATATCTTGACTCGGTCACCTACTATTTTATTCCCCTCTTAGTTTGATTGCTTCTAACTCTACGCAATCTGAATTTGCCACTAAATCTATATTTTTCTGGTGATTAAATACACTCAACTCTCTTGTGTTACCTTGGTCTTTGGACTCATTGTTGCTGGGTAAATGGACATACACAATAGCAGAATATTTGCAAAAAGAGAAGAGACAGAAGAAATGGAGATATTGCTTGTTATAACTTAATATGGAAAATGTCAAGACTCAATATATAAAGAGGAGCGAGACTACCCCGTACAACCACCCTGTTTCATTAAGACATGACTAACCCGGTTTAACTTAATATTATTTATAACATGTGACTTTATTAATTTAAGCCGCTTATCTTTATTAAATTAAAGCACAAAATTATATTATTACATTTAACATATGACCATTACCATAATCTCTCTAATATTTGTCTTTCTAATGTACCGTCCAGAACTATTTATGAATTGGATCCCACAGAAGTAAATTCAAACTGGAAGTCAAGGAATCAAATTCCAAATGGATCAAATGGAACCAATTCCCTTTTTTGTTGGGTTTGCAATAACTGATTCAGTTATTGATCAGTTTAGTTAACAACCATTTTCCATGTTTTCTGCATCTTTGTCTGTCACATGCCTTAAGTATTGACTTCTTCCAAGACTTCTGTTCAAGGCAAGTCATCAACTGCCTTTCGTTCAAGCTTCAAAATCTATCAACTTCGGACAAATGTCCTTGAAACAAACATGAAGCCCTCATGTTCCATTCAACTTTAGCCCATTACAAAGCCCTTGAGATCAAGTCAAATCTATTATCGCATTGCCTTCAAGCATTCGATGCCAAACAAACTGATCAGATCCAGATCAAGGTCAAATGCTATCGTTTAACAATCATCAATGGCTGAGATGTGTGGGAATAATATGCCAAAGATACCTGCATAGCCAAATGTTATGCTGCCACCTGCCCTGTAATCAAAGAATTTTAATACCTTTGAAACATGAAATATTAACCAGATAAAACAATAACCCCCTTTGAACATTACCTATTTAAATCAAAGATTTAATCCCAAATAAATTTCCATTCTTATACTTTATGTTTTATTTTAAATTTTAACCTCCAAGATTTGGCCTTCTTATATTCATCACCCTTAATCTTCGTGAAATGACATCAACTCCGCACCTGTACATATGTCAACTGTAAATCAGATTGCAACGATGACCTGTGATTCAAACAATGTGCCCCAATCCGCATGATTAAAACTCGGTTTCATAATCCTGACTGTCACAGACTGCTTAGAGACTCGCAATTCTTGGATGAGGACCAAAGAATGACGTGTAAGGTCAAGACTCCTGATGATCTCGAATGAAGGTACAGACCTACATTTTAGCAAATACATCCCAAACTTTTCCTGAATCTGTTACGAGACTCCGGTGTATATTCCACTAACCTGTCTTGCCAGACCTGTAAGTCATATGTCGTAAACAATTCCTGGATTCCATATGACACAGACTATTTCACTAAGATTTTAGCAAGAGAGACAAATAAAGAAATCTTTGACATGTGAAATTTTACCAAAATGTGTAACCGTGAAAGAAACATAATGCATCATCAGCACACATTTCACCTCAAGAAACGAAAAAAGTGTTATATCTTCGTGCTTTCACATTCTCTATCCCATGAGCATGAAATAGATAATAGCTAGTCGCAGGAAATAGTTAACGTGCATACAAAGGATGTTCACAGAATAACCACCCAGCTACAAATACACAAACATCAAGCCAGCATGGCAGAGTTCGTCCTTTGTATTAAGTTCTGACCGTTCCAAGCAATATTGGGACATGATTTTCAGTTGCTTCATTTCTCTACTGAATAGAACAAAATTTTTGCACTAACTATCAGGCTATTAGCCCAAGCTTTGGATAAAGTTCAAAATAAACAAGGTGTGTTTTGTGTGAAGTACTTACTGTCAGGACCGCCAAGCTGAGTAACAGCATCGACAAAACGCTCATGAAGCTCAGTAGTCCATCGGAGTCGAGGCTTGGGATCCGTTGTGAGAACTAAACATGCATCCCCAGGAAGATTTGTGCCTTCAAGGGGTCCACCCTGTGTTTCCTCAAAAGATGGGGGCTTTTCAAGTGACGGCATGCTTGAATTGTTCACTTGATACATTATCTGCACACACATTTAGAAACAAAAAATCCTAAAAACAAAAGATCCCAAATTGTCACTAACGACCACATATGTACACAAGCATTAAAAAAAAAATGATCTCGACTTTCTCATAACCATCACTAAAATATATGCACTGCATATATTGCATTTCAGTATGGAGCCAATGATGTATTGACTTACGTTGTAAGCCTCAAAAGCAGCCTTCCTGGTTTGTCTTGCAGCTGGTGACCCTGCCTCCGATAACCAGTAAAACTAGTACTGTGCTTTTCTATTAAAACCCACCTGATTCTCAATATAAAATGGCCCTAGTAGAGGATCCTTGCTCTCTGTTTGCCCTAAAACTCAGTAAACCCGGATTATCAATTAGTGGCTAACCTCTGTAAAGGCCATGAACGCCCGACTGAAATGTTTCGCCTATTGGGTCATCAGCAACAATGTCCTTTCCTCATTTAGCCAATCCTACCATCCACTGACATAAAACCTAATCTACCAAAGCTACAAACATCAATATGAACTCTGATATCATTATCTGAATTCTGCTAGCGGGGTCCGTTGTAGAGTCTGAGATCACCGTATGTAAAAAATTTCAGTTGGATCGACTTTATGGGACTGCATACCTTCGGAGAAGACAGACCCACTCGAGCACCTCGAGTTTCTCCATGAAATCCTGATTTGATTGCCACTGTGATTGCTTCCTTCCTCGGTAGCTGTCTTCTTTCTCCCAAAAAGAAAACAAACCCGAAACTAAGCAAAGAGTGGCATTGTGGATTTTTCAAAAGACCTGGACTTCAGCTTTGGCTTGGCCTAGTTGATGCTGTACCGCTGTTACCTGCTGTTTGTTTCTCCCAAAAAGAAAACAAACCCGAAACTAAGCAAAGAGTGGCATTGTGGATTTTTCAAAAGACCTGGACTTCAGCTTTGGCTTGGCCTAGTTGATGCTGTACCGCTGTTACCTGCTGTTTGTGGGATTGTTTGCATGTTGTCCAGAGCTTAGCAAAGCAGCACAGCCCCGCATTAAAAAAGTGGAGTGAAAAAATGACATGTGAAGTCTTTATTTCACTATCTTCTCCCACCACTAAAGGCCAAAACTAAAACCCACGCCCCGCTCAAAATGGAAACGTAAGTCTACTTTTATGATGTAACTTGCATTGAATGAATGGAGTTCGTCGAAATAGTGAATGAAAAACAAGGGAGATGCATTAATTTCCGCTTCCCGAGGTCGAGGTTGACTCAGTGTTTACCTGTAAAATAGATTTCAGTTTTTACCATGGTCCGTCCCACGTCCCACCTAACTGGTTGGTCTACGTTTGGAAGTATGATGTAATAGTAGAATTTGAGTGGCTCTCATCTATGAGAACATTTTCTCTTTTTCATCCTTTGGCTATGTGATTTTGAATTAAATTTTATTAATTATATTTAATTCGCTGTATTAAATGTATCAACGTCGAAGGGCCGTCTAAATATTTTATTTTATGTTTTTTAAATTTAGAGAGTTATTTAATGTATTTAAAACGGATTTCATGTAAAAAAAGAGGTGATCTCACCACAATAATCATTACAAAAATTTTGATTAAAAGACAAGAACTTAAAAACAATTGGACTTTGTTTTAAGATCGATTATAAATAATAATCATAATAATAAAACATATTTTTATTAATATTTTAAATTTATGAAGTTTGAATTATTTATTTATAAATAAAGAAATTAATTTTAATAATTTTTATATGTTTAAATTTTTTATAATTTGATCTTTGCATCGGTGTTAGAATCGAGAAAGGGTGGCAGGCAAGTTATTGTCATCCCACCAGGTCACACGCTCATGGGATGTGGTAGCACGCTCTCATAGTGGCTTGTCATACTCTATGTAGCAGAAACAAGGGAGCTCATTCACTCATCTCCCAACAATCTATATAGATCTTGTCTTCGAACCCTACAACTGACATTCAATGGGGCAAAGTAGAGTCAAATCTGAAATCATATTTGAAATGGATACTTGCTCACTCGATGTGCCTATCGTTTTGTCTAGTCTCATTAATAATGCATTCATTTGTGGCATGCAAAAGGGTTAAGGTCTTGTCTCCAACTTAAGGATTTCACTATTCATCACTTCACAGAAGGCCTCCAACTAGGATTCAAGTCCCAAGGCAACAACTTGGGGAGAAAACCTCCTCAATGCACTCACACTTAGTGTTTTTCCTATCTACTATAGCAGCGGTTCATGGTTATGCCTCTTTGGCATCTATTTAGGTCGGTATTTTGGGCATACACACATACTAGCAGCTTCGTCAAGAGATTAGGCTGGAAATACGAGCTTGCTTCTGAGGTTTCCTGGTCATTTTTCAAAATTCTGTCAGATCTTCCAACATGTAGGTTGAATTTGAGAAGGAACCAACTGAGCCATTTGTGTCAGATAGTTCTAAATTTTGTTAGCTCGCAGGTTGTGGAAAGAGATTGGGTTTGGTCACATAAATTTGTGATTTTCTCCACTGGGAAAATTTATTTATTTTTCTTTATCTTTGTTTTCATGTGATCTGTTATATCTAAACAAGGGGAAGGTTACGAACTCGCCTCTTGGAGAGGGCCTTCTTGCTCTCCTTAAGCCATTAGCAATCCTCCTAGTGTTGGTTTCACAAATCACAAGCCTAATTTCTCTATGAATTTATGCTCCTCGCTTGCAAGATTTGCAGTCCAATTTGACTATTCAATAACACCAAAGCAAGGCACCAAATTGCACTAATGTGCCTATGTCCACCGAGGAGCTACATATTATCAAGAAAGTTGGTGTACTCAGGCCCAATTAATGGTTGAAAGCTTTGCATTTAGGTTCAGAGAACTCACTCCACAGCTAGTGCAAGAAGAATTATCTTGGGTTGAAAGGGAATTGGACATGAGTGTCACACCCTTGCAGACACTAAAGTGTTAGCAAAGGTTGTTGATTGGGTTCTTGACATTGGTCATACTAGCGAAAGCTTCAATTAATACATGTACACTATGGATATCTGCTGGCACCTAAAATTTCTCCTAGGCAAAATGCTAATAAAGAGAAATGAAAGTAGAGGACATTCTTCTCCCTTTGGATCACATGCAAAGGCAATTTTCAACAAGGATCGAAGGCTAAGACATGTTAAAAAATACATGGGCATCCCTCTTGAACCAAGTTGCTCTCCTCGTAGCAACAAGGACCCACCCAAGTTGAAGCCACTGATTTAGATAACTCATAGTTGTATTTTAGTTTCTTTTGTTTTATCTTATTCAACAATTTTGTAATTATTAGTCTGCAATAGGCTAAAGAGGCTCAACTATTTGCTTTAGTTGTTTGGACTCAAAAGGCAGAGTTAGTTTTTTGTCTGGTGCTCTTTTGAAGAGATTGAAATTATGCATCTAGTTTGGCCTTTCTAGTGACTGATCAGATCAAACCAAAAATTGAAATGCGGTATCCTATTCACAGACAATACAAAACTATTACTTTTTTGTGGGGTAAATGGATCTACTCATTAATCATAAAAAGTCACATATTGCTCAAATTTCCAAAAGAGGACTAACATCTAGCAAATACTTGAGACTAACATGTTGTGTACCAATAACATAGATTCAAAAAATGACTACGCTGTCCATAACAACATAGAAAACTCCTCGTGGATTCAATATTTTAAGGGGGGAAATGCCTTAGACATTTGCATGACTTTTCCTGAGTTAACTAATTCTTCATCGTCTTCTTGGATCCATGCCTTATTGCTCTTGTGGCCTTCTTCTTTATCTTCTTTGTCTTCCTTGGAGTCCACCTTGAAATCCATCTTTTGAACCCTAAGATCGAATTGTGAGGAACTCGAGCCAAATTGCTTGCTTCAAAGATAGGCCTTACAAAATCCTAGCTTCATGATGTGGCATTTCCTTCACATCTTTTCCATGTCATTTTGTTGCAAGGGAAATCAATCATGGACCGTCTAGATCTGTATCTTCTGGAAGGGATTATGCTTCAGCTTCTTCAGAAGGAGAGTTAACCATTTCCTGTGGTAATGGATTTTGTTGGTGCTCTTCAAGATGCTTTTGCATGGCCTTTGTAGGGGTATGGGATTTACCTTCTATTGATTGCATGCTTGATTGAATGTTAACACGCTCTAAAGCCTCCTGCAGAGAGGAGAGAGACTCTAACCTATTTTCCGATCTAGGGATCTGGTCAGGATTTGAGGTGCTTCAGGGACTCAAATTTCTTCTTCTATGGGGAAATTTTCCCAGCCAACTGGCTCTTTTTAGAAGGATTTTCTTTAAACAATTCATTGATATTCATTAGACAATCTTTAATAAGATGCTTGTACTCATGACAATGTTTGCATCTAAAGGGGGCTTGTTCATAATCTAGAGACTACTTTCAAACATTATTCTAATAGTGAATATTGATGGAGGTTGGGAGATATTCATGTAAACATGGATATGTGCATATGAAGTGTACATCCCTCTCTTGGTAGCCTCTGATACTTTGACAAAATTGTCGATGGCATTGCTAATACCTTTAAGGGTTTCCTTCTCCCAATATTCATTGGTAAGGGAAAAGAGATGGATCCACACTGTGGCTACAAAGAAATCATCCTTATCTGGATTATATTGATCCTTATACATTCACATAAGAGCCCTATATTGTTGAAAAAATACGGCCCTCCTTCAAAAACTCGCAATATGTCTTCCAAGTTGGAGAAAATCACTGTAAAAAAAACCTTAGCCCCTAACTCTAATTATTTTTTACCCTAGGGGTTCCATTTATTTTAGATCCACCCAATCAAAATCTTTTCAAAAAACCATAATCCAATTCATTTATAGATCAAAATATGATCTTGCATATATTGGATATATTCTCCATATTGAAGCCTTTACTTTAATAATAAAAAATAAAAAACAAAAACAATTAAAGACATATTATATTTCAATTAATACTTTAATTTTTATTTTTCAACTTCTTTGTTTCCCACACATCCATTCAAATATATATATATATATAATATATAAATAATAAAATGTTATCATAATTAATTATGAAAACCTACACTCAATCTTTTTATACTCAATAACATAAATTTTAAAAAAATAACTAATCAATCAATCTTTTTATACTCAATAACATAAATTTTAAGAAATAACTAATCAATCTTTTTATGCTCAATAACATAAATTTTAAGAGATAAAATTGTTTATTTTTTATTTTACTCATTTTATATTTACTTATAAACATAATTTTCAAATAAATAAAAAAATATATTTATCATATATTTATTTATTTTTTATTTATTTATTTCTTTTATTTTTATTTTATTTTTTATTTTTTTTTTCTCAAAAACGGGTAGTGGATATATTAGAAACTTGGCCTTAATGCCAAAGAGCATATTACAAAGGGTGAGTCTCAAATGATAAGTGTCGTACAGCCTTGCAAGACCGTGACATTTATGATTAGCTCACATCTTTTCTTCACTGCAACTATATGGTCGATTTCAGAGATTTTCCCAAGCTTGTGGGTACAAACAAACTGATTTAACAGAAAGCAATAAAACATGACAATGGTCTAAATTAAGGAATTGGTTCCCATATTTCCTGACCGCTTCTGAGAAGAGCACCAGCCGTAAGAAGGGTTGCTTTGTTAGCTTCAGTGTCCACCTCCTTATTATTGGCTCTCAACACATGATAGAAGTTTAAATTCTGGAAAGAGTCACCAAGATCTGAAATTCGGTGTATCAGCCTTGCTAGCTTTAGGTCCTTTGGCTTAGAATGAGTAACCATAGTGTTGATAATAACCTGAGAATCTCCAATAACATTAACCTCCCTGATGTTCAGCACTTTCATAATCTTAAGTCCTTGAAAAAGAGCCAAAGCCTCAGCTTGGATGCTGTAAGTGATGCCCAAGCCCCAGGCGAAGCTGTGAATTCTAGAACCAGTTGGGCTTAAAATAACTCCTCCAGCACCAGCTCTTCCAGGATTGCCCTTAGCAGCCCCATCAAAAAATAAGGAGTGCCTCTGCTGGTTTGCAATCCATCCCTGGAGCTCGTTTGTTGTAACTCTTATTTGCCAAACTTTTGGGAGGGAGATACTCTTTACCAATTTTTGGAGCTGAAGGTCGAGAGAAGAGCCCCAGCTTTTATCTTGCTGGGTGACATTTAAATCATCTTTGTGGTCTCTCAAACACTCTTTTAACTGGCATTTTATTTTAACTACCACTAGCTTGACGTCCTGCTCGCAGTTTTGGAAAATCTTTTTGTTTCGCTCTAGCCAGATCTGCCAGCAGATAATTTTAGGGAGAATAAACCAAGCAACTCTAATAATTTTGTTTTTTGGAGGAGGACCAGGGTACCTTTGCAGCCATCTGTCAAAAAAATCAACAGTGGAGGAAGGCAACTCGAAGCTGGGACACAGAGTATTCAACAGCACAGACCAGATCTGTAAAGTAAAGGAACAATCTAGTATCAAATGTGAAACGCTTTCTTGATTTTTCATTATGTTAATAGATGTATTTTATAACTTAGTATAAAGTAGACATGTTACAAGTGAGTTAGTGAAATGCTCTTCTTATATAAAAAATTTTATATTAAAATAGTAATAAGAAGAATGTATTTTGATAGCAAATACTTAAATTTAATCTTCAAGTCAACGAAATTAAATATTTTGAATGTGGATTTTTTTTTTTAAATTTTAGTTAATGTTTTTTAATTTAATATTTTTATAATTATATATATATATAAACTTACACACGTCAATCTTTAAAACTAACTAATAAATTTGATAAGAGATTAAATTGTTTTATTTTCTTAATTTTAATCATTTATATTTATTTATATGTATAATTTTCAAGAAATAAGAAAATATATTTATCACCAAAATGTAATATAATATGTTTTATTATTTTCTTCCTTATTGAGTTTATTATTTTATTTTTCATTATGTTGATTGATTGTGTTTTATAATTTAATATAAAGTAGCTGTGTTATAAGTGAGTTAGTGGAACATTTACTTTATATAAACTTTTTACATTAAAATTGTAATAATAAAAATGTATTTTGATAGCAAATATTTTAAATTTAAATTTTAAGTCATCTCAATTAAATATGGAATGTGGATTTTTTTATAAATTTTTAACTTAAAGCTTTTATGTTTCTTTTAAAAAAAGATATATATTTTTCCTTACACAATTAATAATTTATATTTTTTATTAAATAGTTAATTATTTAAATTTTGTTTATCAATTGAAAGTATAGGTTTTATATTCATTATAATAAAATATTTCCCTTTACTAAATCCATTATATTTCATAAAATATTGACCTCTTATGTTGAATTTATAAGACATTGATGTCCATACATAGCCACTTACCCAATTAAATGATCATTCTTCTCTTTTTCAACTATTAACTAAACCTATATTGTTAAAGCTTTAATATTGACCCTTTTCTTAGAATCTAAACTATAATTAATATCTATAAATGATCATACTTCTCTATTTATGTTATTCTTGCGATTTCTCATAGTTGTGATATTTACTATTACCTTCTTGGTGTACTGAACACCATTGGTTACTATTATGCATATGCTACAAATAAGGAAGTCAATCCCTTTCCTAATCTAAAGAATTTGATTCATCTCTCCCATTTCTTAATGTAAAATGAATATTGAGCTTAGCAATAAGTGGGAGGGGGGTTACATCATTGAATATGGGAATTACATTGATGTTTATAATACTCTAAGGCACCAAAAAAGATGTAGTTGGAGAAGGAATGAATATTGATTCTAGTGGGATCTTAATTGGAACTATTAGGCTGATGGCTATATAGCTTAGAGTCTTATCACTGCAATGCCTTTAAAGTTTTTCCTTTCGCATTGGAGTGGATTTTGTCATTGAGCAAGAAATCATCATGTGATCATGGTAGAAGCAAAGTTTGCACCAAAAGGTGACATTTTTGTAATCTAAGAATTTGATTCAATTTTAAAAATTATTTTCTAACATAATATGGTTAGGAAAAACTTTGCTTAAATATACATAGATTCAAATCTTAATATGAATCGTAAAACAATAATCATTATTTTTAAAATCAAATAAATAAATGTAACAAAAAATAGACAATAATCACTGACCTATCAAAAACTCAATATTTCAAAAATATATATATAACCCTAATAAAATTATCATTAAACTTTTATTTTAAAAATTAAAAAATAAATGTAACTAAAAAATGGACAATAATCACTCACTCTAAAAGGCCAATATTTATATATATAATATATATTTATAAAATGATCACTAAAACTTTAATATATGAAAAATTAACCTTAAAACTTCAATATATGAGAAATTAAGCCACCATAATCTTATAAAGAAATCAATTCTATTTATACCAAAAATTTGACCAACAACCTGTGTTACATCATTATACAGTCTTGATATAATACATTCTACTCATATGACACAAGTTTTAATGCATAAAGCAAATTGCACTTACAAAGTTGCTGCATTGCTATACATCCTTGCTCAGATACATTCTACTCATATGGCATGCGTTTTAATAGATGAAGCAAAGTGCACTTACAAGATGGCCATTGTATAAAGTTATTCATTGATTTTTATTTTCACACATGACAAATCAAGTGCATATCTTCATTAGTCTTGGTGGTAAAATATATATACAGTCGATCAGTTTTGGTAGTAAGATATATACACAGTTTTGTTTTTTCAATGCAGTCCTTTAAAACATATTCATTAAAGCACTTCTAAATTCCATATATATAAAGCTTGAGAATTCAACACACATTTGTTATCGGTGATGATATAAGGTGAGTTTCTAATAATAATTATCAAAGATAATGGTTTTTTATTTTCAAAATTGAGAATTTAACACCTTTGTTATATGGATGATGATACAAGCTGAGTTTGTAATAGTGATTATGGATGTTTGTTGAGAAAGAATGGTTTGTAATAGTGATTATGGATGTTTGTTAAAGAAAGAATTAAGTGTTGATTCATCCTTATGGAAATATTTATTTATTTTTCAAATTTGAATTATAGCTAATAAGGTATGGGTTATTGGTTAAGAGATTTTGTTTATATATAATAAAAAAAATTATTTATTTATTTAATTAATGAAAAATGATATAAGGACACGTAAGTAGTTGACTTTATTATTATTAGTTTTTTTTAATTATTTTATTGAAAATTTGAAACAAACGTGTAAATTAAATAATTTAATTTAGAAAAGAGAAATAAATAGCTTGACCACTCAAAAATATATGATAAGTATTGTTTTTAGAAAATCTTAATACTATGTGGCCAAATTTATTAGTTAGATTGAAATTTATAAGAAAAAATAGATGAATAACACATTAATATTATATATGAACCTTAATTCTAAAAATTAAAAATGAATAATTTTATAGCAAACTATAATTATTAAATGAAATTCAAAATCTTTTAAATGCAAAGAATGGTTAAATATAAAGTATATGACTTAATAATAACTAAAAAATATAGTACAAAGAAGGTGAACCTCAATCCATGTCACGAAGTGGAAGTAGTAATATGTGGAAGAATTGCAAGCAAAAGCTTATGAGACATAGTGAAGAGAATGTGAAGTTGAATCCATGTGACAAAGTGTAAGTGGTAAGATATATGGAAGGAAAAGCTTACCATACATAGTGAAGAGAATGTGAACTTGATTCCATGTGACAAAGTATAAGTGGTAAGATATATGGAAGGAAAAACTTACCAAACATAGTGAAGAGAAGGTGAACTTGAATCCATGTGACAAAGTATAAGTGGTAAGATATATGGAAGGAAAAGCTTACCATACATAGTGAAGAGAAGGTGAACTTGAATCCATGTGACAAAGTATAAGTGGCAAGATATATGGAAGTAAAAGCTTACCAGACACAATGAAGAGAAGGTGAACTTGAATCCGTGTGACAAAGTATAAGTGGTAAGATATATGGAAGGAAAAGCTTACTAGACATAGTTAAGAGAAGGTGAACTTGAATCCATGTGACAAAGTATAAGTGATAAGATATATGGAAGAATTGCAAGGAAAAGCTTACAAGACATTTGAAAATTAATAATTTAAAGGGGACCTTTTTTGAACTAGTGGAATCGAAAACTAGGGCCGATTCATACTTGTGTCACATTGGGTTGATTCCATTCGTTATCACTATAACCTCTAGGCTTGTCCACAAGGTCCCAATCGTGGTTGAGGTTTAAACCAATGTTGTCATAAATAATGCATTAATAATACACTTTAGTACCAAGTAATCTACAACCTAGAGCAATGCAAGTTTACTCATTAAAAACCAAATAAAAATTAAATATAATTATACTAGTATAGCTCCATCTTAACCACATATCTAGCAAGTGTTGAGAGGGCTAAGATCTTTTGAGGTGCAAACCTCTTTTAGAGTGCACAATTTGAAAAAAGGTTTGCACCTTAAGAAATTTGATCCCTTTTGGCGCTTGATAAATCCATGGTTAAGATATATACACGCACAAACACAAACACCATGGTGCAATTTTCCATTGTCTCAATTGCATTTTTGAATTCATAAATGGATTCAATGCCTAAAGTGCATTTTTTAATCCATTCCCTTGGGAACTTGGATTTTATAGACTACATATGGTAAACTTTGTTATGCAACCAGCTCACAAAATACAAGAAAAGATAGATCAACGACTTCAAAATAAGTGTCTTTGAGGGGGCAACCTCCTTTACATTACACAAATGAACAATTCTCCGATGATACAAAGATCTCCTTTCTATATATAGGAGTCTAAGGGGTCCCAATACAATCAACGCCTACATAACAATAATGTTGTAGGGGCACAACAATAATAATAGTGGGCTTCTATGGGGCACAATAGTAACAACATGGGGACTATATGGGCACAATAATACAATAAGGGGGTTGCACTAATAACAATAAGGGGTTACACTGGTAGTATAGGGACCTAACATACCCCTCTCCTTCAAAAAGTGTTGTCCTCAACGCTTGAGTAGTTTTGGATGCTTCTATATAAAATTCTCATCCTCCCATGTGGAATCTTCAACGGGTAAGTTCTTCCACTTGATGAGATACTATGAAATTGATCGACTTCGTAGCTCTCAATTTCTTTTTTCTGTGACTGCTTCAGGTTCCAATATGATTTTTCCTTCCTCATTAAGTTCTAGCAATATTGTTTGAACTGGGATCTTCGCACCTTTTGAATGAGTGCCCACACTTCTTCGTCATTCTTCCATTCATCCCTTGCTTCGTTTATCCAATCTAGTTGGTAATAGAAATGGCACAAAACAATGCTTCCACATCCTCATCCTTTCTTGAGAGTGCATTTGCAACAACATTTTGTTTCCCTTTTTTGTAGATGATTTCAAAGTCATAACCCAACATCTTTTTGACCCATTTTCGTTGTTCTTCTGAAGACAATCTTTGTTCTAAAAAGTATTTAAGACTATCATAATCCGTTTTTACCTTTAAATGTCTTCCCATTAGGTAAGGTTTTCATTTCTTAGGTGCACGCAGTATTGCCAATATTTCCTTCTCATAAATAGTTTTGTGTAAATACTTTCCTTTGATTGGACAACTTTTGAAAGCAATGGGTCTTTCTTTTTGCATTAAAACAACACCAATTCCATTTCTTGAGACATCACATTTCACAATAAAGGTTTTTGTGAAGTATGGCGTAGCTAAGACTGGTGCTTGGCACATTGCCTCTTTAAGATGTTCAAAGGCCTTCGTTGCTTCTAAAGTCCAAGAAAATGCATCTTTATTTAGTAATGTTGTTAGAGGTGCTGCTATTCTCCCATAATTCTTAACAAACTTGCGATAATACCCTATCAACCTGAGAAATCCTCTCAAATGCTTTATGGATTTGGGAATTTTCCAATCCTAAATGGCTTTAATTTTTCTAGGGTCCACCTTAACACCTTCATGAGATACAACATGACCCAAATATTCCACCTCTTATACTCCAAAGAAACATTTGGAGCTTTTTGCATATAATTGTTTCTCCTCCAATAGTTCCAGTAACCCGTCAACATGTTGAACATGATCCTTCCAAGACTTGTTGTAGATTAGTATATCATCAAAAAATACTAACTCAATTTTTATAAGGAAGGGTTTGAAAATGGAATTCATCAAAGCTTGAAATGTAGAAGGTGCATTGGTAAGGCCAAAAGGCATGAAAAAAAATTCATAATGACCCTCATGAGTTCTAAATGTTGTTTTCGGAATGTCTTCAATTTTCTTTTTGATTTGATGATATCCCGAATGAAGATCCAACTTGGTGAAGTAAATTGATCCAATAATTCATCAATGACATGAATGGGAAATTTATCTTTAATAGTAAGCTTGTTGAGCTCCCTATAATCTAGACACATGCGCCATTGTCCATCCTTCTTGTGTACCAATACCACTGGAGCAGAGAAATAACTTTGACTAGGTTGAATTATACCAACCTCCAGCATTTCTGCAACCATATGTTCAATTTCACTCTTTTGGGAATATGGATATCTGTAAGGCTTGATGTTTGGGGGAACACTTCCTGGAATCAAATGAATAGCATGATCATGATCATGAATAGGTGGGAGGCCTTTGGGAGTCTCAAATACCTTGGAATGGTTGTCCAAATTTTTTTGGAGATCTGGAGAAATAGATGATTTCGATATGGGAACCTCTAGTGAACACAATTGTGCAATTACACCCCATTGTTCTTTCTTTAGAAGCTTTGTCATGCTGTTAGAGCTGATTATCTTTCTCGGTTTCCCTGTGATGCCCCTTAATTCAACTTCCTTTCCTTCCTAAAAAAATTTCAAGAAAATTTCTTGAAAATTAAAAGCTATAGTACCCAAAGATTATAGCCATTGGACTCCTAGTACAACATCAACATTACCCATTGGAATCGAAAGCATTGAACTATTCATTACATATTCTCCCATTGATAGCTTGATATTATGGCACTTTCGAGAGAAATTTATTGTTCCTCCATTTGCAACTGTCACTTGACACTCTAGTGTTGGATATAGGAAGCAATTCAATTCCTTGGCTATCTTACAATGAATAAAATTATGGGTACTACCCGAATCAATAAACATTGTTACCTTTTTCTTCTTGATATGTCCTTCTATCTTAAGAGTTTGAGGAGAGGTAATTCCTGCCAATGCATTACAAGATATGGTCAGATTCATTTCTTCTTTCTCTAGGTTTGGTTCCTGGTGTATATCCTCTTCTTTTGACGTTTCTTATTCCTTTTCTTCCTCCTCTTCACAATCTATGTAAAATAATTTCTTCTCAACACACTTACGACCTTTAGTGTATTTTCTATCACAATTGTAACAAAGACCTTTTTCTCCTTTTTCTTCCAATTGTTGTGGTGTCAACCTTGTAGGTTATGGAAGGCTAGGGGAAGAAACATTTCCATCTTTATAATTGTGAGTGGTAGGCTTCCTTGTTGCCATATTTTTGTTTTCAAATTTTCTTGCCAACCTGAATGCAATCTCCAATGAATCAGGTTCCCAAAGGTGAACCTCATGTTGGATGTTATCCTTTAAAGTCCCTATGAACACATCAATTATATGCTCCTATGGAATATATTTTACCCTTATATCCAATTTTTTGAATTCTTCAATGTGCTCTGCCATTGAACCCTTTTGTTTGAGATTTATCAATTGGTTAAAGAAGTTGTTTCTCTTTGCATCCTCATAATGTGCTATCATTTCCTCCATGAAAATTGACCAAGTGACAATTGGTTTATGAGAATAAATTCCTCTATACCATACAAACTTATTCGATTTTAAATATAAAGATGCAATACGTACCTTTTGTGGCCGTTGCACATCATGTAGATCAAAATATTGCTCCATCTGTAGTATCCATGTTACAGGATCCTTGCCACCAAAATTCCTCATATCAGTCTTTGGAACATGGTGACTCTTCAATCCAACATTAGATTCTATGAAATCATGATTAACATCACTTTTGTCCTCATCATGAGTTTTCTCTACTACCTTTTCAAAATTAAGAAGCCTTTCTTATAGCAACTTTGTCCCACCTTCCTTCAAACCTTCCATGTCTTTCTTCAAATATTCCATGTTTCCATTCAATTTTTATTCTATACCATTGATCTTATTGATCATATCTTTGATCACATTCTTCAAATCATCCCTCCAATTTTGCCTACGAGGTGTTTCTATTTTCTTGATTTGAGTCATTCTTTTTCTTGATTTTAGGAGCTCGATATTGAATTTGTTATATCTCTATAATTTTGGATCTCCAAGGTCTGCAATTTCATCATGTGGTATCCCTCTGAGTCCTATTTCCAACCCCACAAGTCTGATCAATATTGTATTCTTCAAGAAAGAGTTATGCCCAATATAACACAATGACTTGTCAGTAGAGACAAATTGTACGACATGCCACGTGTCACTGTTTCGACCTCCAAACCTGAAAACGATGCACAGAAAACCAAACTCTGTCATCTTTTTGTAACTTCTGACAAAATTTCAATATGATGCTCAAAGAGAAAGTTATGACGATTCTCCCAAGGTCACCTGTTTGGGATGTAATTCGGGAGCCTACAAAAACCCTAAATGTCCTAGACCATATCTCTGAAAATATAGCGAAACAAGATCTGAAATTTGAGCCTGGGATTCATCAATATTTCAGCTCAAATGGGTTTTAATTTCAGAGTTTGAATCTTCATAGAAATAACATTATAGCAAAAATTCCATGATGACATGTTTGAGATTGAATTATGGAGCTTGCAAAAACCCTAACTTCCTCAAATCATATCTCCGAAAATATAGCGAGACAAGATCTGAAATTCAAACCCGAGGTTTAGAACGATTTTGGCTCAAATGAGTACTTTTTTAGCTTCTGAAACTTTGTAGAGAAAAAATTATAGCAAAAATTCCACAATGGCCTGTTTGGAGTAGCGAAACCCTAGAATCCAAAGCTTTGATACCAAATGTTATGTAACAAGCTCGCAAAATAGAAGAAAAGATAGATCAATGACTTCAAAATAAGCCTCTTCGAAGGGGCAACCTCCTTTACATTACACAAATGAACAATTCTTTGACAATACAAATGACAAGGCCTCCTTTCTATATATAGGAGTTTAAGGGGTCCCAATACAATCAGAGCCTACATAACAATAATATTTTAGGGGCACAACAATAACAATAGTGGGCTTCTATGGGGCACACATAATTACAATAAGGGGTGCAAATTAAATGAGACAATAAGGGGTTACACTAGCACGTATAGACCTAACACAAAACTTGCAAATTCCTCACAGCAATATTACTAGGATTTATCACAGCAAACAATTTATATATATGACCTATAACTATATAGTATATACTACTATATAAATAAATAATTATTATATATCTAATATGCTGAAAAAAGGGGCACAATATGCTAGTAATAACATGAGCACTAATTAAAAGTCACTGCTTTACCATAGTTATCTTTAATGGCATAATATAATAGTAATATATATATATATATATTAATTAATATATATTATATAGCTATACTATACTTATATATGATATACTACTGAATTATATATCATACGGTATATTATACTATAATATATATGTATGTTGTATCAACATATCGTTTATATAATGGAGGCGAAGAGGAGTTGACAATTGAAATATTTTATCTTCATGAACATCGCATTATCCCATTAAAATGTTTTTATTTTTTTTCATTTTTTGTAAGTCTAAAAAATATTTTGATTAAACTTAAATAAAATTAGATCATTTGCTATCATGACTCTTTTTCTGGCTCAGTGTGCCCTATACTAATGGTATCAAAGTAGAGATGAATGATATTAAGAATAGCAAAGTAGACATAAAGGGACAAAAGAAACAACTAGAGAGGAGAATCACCAAAATTGGGGTTGTTCCTCGAGGTGACCTTTCTTTCCTTTATTTTTTGAAACCTTGACCCAACCTTCTGAATGTATTTTGATCAAAGCAATTTGAAAATTATCACCATGCGCTAAAGGAGATTCCTTATCAGAGTCTGAGAAGTCGACTCATGAACTCATTTCAATATACCTGGAGAAGCATTACTATTCAACGTCTATGTGTTTGTTGAAGGAGCATGATCCACACTAGGTGTGGCAAGAGATGTTTGAGGCCTTAAGTCTTAAACCATGTCCCCCGAATGGATTTCATCGTCAACTTATTCATTGTCCTTGTCTGATGTAGAGGAGGCCTCACCCTCCATAGGAGGAGGGTTCCAAGGCTTCCAACTTTTAGTTTTGGAATTGTGGATATTTCGCTTCTATTGAGAATTCAACACCAGGCAAGAATTCTATAAGTGGTCTATTTGATGACATAGGTGACAATGAAAAACAATATTCTCATAGTCTAGAGCCTGGATCCAGTGAAAATCACCGATTTTTAAATTGATTTGTCTGGTAGCCCTTTACTAATATCAATTTCAACACAAATTCTACCCCAAACATATACACCAAACTAGCCATGAGAGGCATCAATAGTAAGTTAACGACCCAAAGAGTCTCCAGTGCCCTGAAGGATTGTGTAGTGCACAAGTAAACTGGAAAATTAGGAAGCCTGACCCATATTGGCATTTTGACAATGACAATTGTAAAAGGGTTAAAGTCTAGGAACCAAGGGGTTAAAAATACTCCAACATTGCCCCAAAACCAAGGCCCTTTAGATAAAGATTTATGATAATCTTATGAATTCCCTAAATAACACAATGAAGAAGCCTTTTAAGCGAAAAAATAACCTTACAATTCTAGTCCATATGAAACGGATCCATTGGCAGAGATCATCTGTGCGGGGCTAGAAGCCATTAAAACGACATATTAGGATTGCAATTGATTAAGATCCTTTAGATTCAAGTGGAAAATTTCTAAGGAGGTAACTTCCTCATTTTTTTCCACTAAAAATGACCCAAGAGTCGTCTGGCCTAATCTACCTTAGAGGGGGCTGAGCATGGGTGACATATTTATAAGAAAAATATTGAGAGGGGGAATGCTGACCTTCAATCCTCCCTTGTAGATGAAGAACAATAAAAGCAATGGCATCTTTACCAATGTTTTAAACTAATAGGGGAGAAGCATCCTCCAACTAATTACCTTAAAAAATAGGTGTTACATGCTTGAGTGAACACTCACTTGGAGCTCTAAATAAAACTTGAGGTCTCGAACTAGATTTGAGGAGAAAATCCTAATGAGCAGTGACTTCCCAAAGGGGAGTTTGATAAAGATTTGATAACAGGTTGGTGAATTTGGCACACTATCTGCCGACAACATATAATCTAGGAGCTGCGTGGGGGTTCCTCAACCCACCGCTCTATGGGAGCCTCTGATTTCCTTTGAATGGAGCCGCATATCACCATAAGTTACCACGGGATTATGGTCCTCTAACCCCCATGACATCGACAGCTACTACAACCATGTCCAAATATGGTTCTTATGAGGTTTTTCAATTAGATCGACGTCTTCTTTCAAAATATTAACATATACCTCGACCTATGAACTCCCTTAAGCACAACAATAGACTTGTCGGCCTTTGCAATGATTGTTAGCACCTGGGCTATAGTGTAAAGGAAAATGCCCTCTGCGAGATTCGAACCATGGACCCCTTGAACTTTGACTCAAACAGATGGTGGCCATTTGATAATGTTAGTGGAGATGCCATAGACATAACAATGATAGTCTCGATTGCCATGGGGGTTTCTGAAAACTAACCACACACTTTTAAATACTATATATCACTTTTATATTAAATATTTATTGAATTGCATATCTCTTTTATTAAAAAGTAATTGATTTTGTTTATCTTTCAACTACTTTTCTCTTTGAACATTGAAATATTTTATTACGATTAATTTTACTTTCTCTTGAAAATATACGATTTTGTTTCCTTTTTCACTTTTAAGTACTTTATCTCTCTAAAGTTAATGTAAAATTACGTTAACATGGACATCCTAATATTTTATTTATGGTTGATTGAGAGTGAAATGTTTGTGTTGAGGTGTTCTTTCTAGTCTAGTATGGAAGAGATGTTGTAATGTTTTGTCTTGTTATGTTATGTAAACATTTTGACTCAGTCAAATTACATAAAAATAAATTAAATATTAATTAAAATAAAATAAATAATAATTAAAATAAAATTGAGGTAAAATAGTCTATATGTATATATTTAACTAACTTAGATCCATCTTAACTCGGGATCTACCAAGAGCTAAGAGTGTTCAAATCTCTTGACGTGCAAACCTCTTTTAGAGTGAGAAGATGTTTGATCCCTGTCAACACTCGATAGATCCAAAATTAAGATGGATCTAAGCTAGTTTTACCACATCTCCTTTATAAGTGGTTGCATTGAGAGGGATCAAATTACATAAAAATAAAAATAGAATATTTATTTTTTATTTTAAAAGGGATATGTGTCCACTCAACGTTGAAAAAATTGAGCGATGATTGTCATCCTGAGCACATAAATGGTTGACTCTTGGGGGAAGGATGATCCTTGTGCAGTTTGTCTTACAGAGTATTGCAGTATATTGGATGCATTTGTATCTAATGCCCAAAAATATTATCAGGAGGGTTAATTCATTTATCTCCAAATTTCTATGAGCGGGTTCCATTTATGTAAAAAAGACACATCTTGTCCAGTTGAAGGACATTTCTATGGGGATTGAGGATGGAGGATGAGGTATAAATAACATTGAGCAATTTGGTTGGGCATTGTTGGTTAAGAGCTTATGGCGTGCATTAAATGGTGATGGCTTATTGGCAAAGGATTATAAAGGATAAATACCTTAGAAATTAGTCTATTCTGGAATGGATAAAGGAGGGAGCCCAATGTCCATGCTCTATCTTATATGTATGGAGCAATTTTAACAAAGTGAAACAATGCTTGATTAGAAATTTGATCTGGGAGATTGATTCAAGAAATTTGGTGGAGATGGTTTGGATCCTATTAGAGGATTTGTTGGTGACCATACATTTCCCATCATGCTTATCAAGTTCACATGATCTGGTTATTATTTCATAAATCAGATACAATTTCCTTTTTATTCAAACACTAAATGTCCTTCTTGGATTAGCTCTAAGGATTTAGGCTTATATGGCGAATTGGTTGTATCATGGGACATGTATATTTGCAATTTATACCTAGTCGATATCACTTTGAATGGGAAGGGTGATATCTTTGCATGGGATAAGAAATCAATGTAGGGACAGATCAATGTTGCTGAGGCATATAGGTATATCATGTGTGCACATCAACAATGTGCGATTATGGGTGGTTCAATAAAATATGGCAATGGAATCTTCCACATAATCTCAAATGCTTTGGGTGTCTGGCATGGAAAAATATAATTGTAACTTGCGATAATCTGTGTAGGCATGTGTTCATCAGTCTTGGAAGGTATGTTTTGTACCAGAATGAGCTAGAGGATGTGGTTCACCTTTTCCTAAAATATCTATTTGCAGTGTCATTATGGATCAAAGTGATGAATATCTTGAATATACTTGTAAATTGGAATTCCACATCTATAGAAGCGTGTTTACAGGACTAATGGTCGAGCTATAAGGAATATCGCTCACTTCCTATTTACATTTTCTCGGGAATTTGGAGCTGTAGAAATGTTATTATTTTTTACAATTCTCCACTCAGCATTAAATGTATCTGCTTGAAGATATGTGCATATTTCAATGAAATTGGGTTTGTGGTGTATAAGAGAAATTCAAGATGCTTTTAGTTATTGAATATATGGTGCATATTTCCTATAGGCTTTTTTCATGGGGCAATAAGGAATTATAAGTGTGGCAGTGAGGCATTTGTCATCATAAAGCCTAGTCACTATTATCATTTTAGTTGGAACAGTGGGATGAGATCCAACACTAGGGCGGAGACCATTGCTCTTTGGGGGATATTATTTTGTGCACGCATTTTATCTATAGAGTCAGTTGATTTCTTTGGTGATTCAAAGCTTGTTATTGATTGGGCTATGGAGCAACGTTCTTTTGACCCTCCTATGCTCATTAGTTGGATGAAAAGAATTAGGATGTTGATTAAACTTTTTAGTGGGGTGACTTTTTCCCACATATACAGAGAACAAAATGGAGTTGTCAATGCATTATCAAAGGTGAGACACATATATCTACCTAGGGGGATTATATATTTTGCCTACTACGATGACAAGCTACAAAGGATGGAGAAAATCCACTACACATAAGTTTAATGTCTCTTGTTACTGACCTTCTATGTTGTCATATTTTGTATAAATGTTATAAAATTTTGAGAAGTATTGATTATTATATGTTTCTCTTACACATATCAATCTTTACAAAGGCATAATTCAAGCACGCATATGTGATAACATTTAGTGCACTCGAACAAATCACTAAAAATGGTGATTTTTTTTGAAAAATTTACTATATGTAAACAACCTAATATTAATATAAAAAGTCATTTGGTTTTTTCTTTTCTTTTCTAAATGATTTAAAAAAAAAAAAAAAAAAAAAAAAAAAAGCAAAAAACAACAAAACAAACTAAACTCAACTCAACGTTGAATAAGAAAAAATTACACATCTTCGTTATACTAAAATATAAAATGCACCTCCTTACCAATAATTTAATATGTTTATTAAATTACCAAAAAATATTTATATTTTAAATTTTTTAATTTAAATTTGGAAATGTTACCTTAAATGAATCTTGCATGAATTCATCCACTGAGAATTGTTGAAGAGCGTACGCAATGAAGAAACCAACCATAGGAACAACTAGAATATTTTATAAAAAGAAACCGACTAGAGGAACAACTAGAATATATTATAAAAAGCATTAACGGTATTCTCTAGAGAGTGGGCCAGTATTGAAATGCATGGAGCACCACTATGAGATAAGAACGATAATAATAAATAAATACTAAATAACACATTTCAGGGATATATGCAAGTAGTGGCTTCTATGTAGAAGGTGATGTGGAAAATTAATCATATAATTATTTTTCCTTTTCTCTATTCATTTTTTAAATATTACTTTTTAAAAAGCGCAATGGCTACTTATAAAGTTATATATTTTAACAAATATCGGGCACATCAACTTCCAAACCATGAGGCAATATATGTCATTGAATGCATGGGTAGTCATAAACATATACTTTATAAAATATTCGGTACATCTAAATCATGAGAGTGGATATACATCATTGAGTCCAGAGTGAGGATAGGGATACCAATTTAATTAGTGTTCTTATCAACATAATAATACTAAAGTTAGTGTTCTTATCAACATAATAATGATTATTGTGAATATGATTTAATATTAAGTTAAGTTAAGATGGAGTTACTCCTATTTGTATTGTGGATATGTGGATGAGTGTAATTTTAACTATAACAGGTTGTGTTAAATTTAATGACCTATTTTTTGAGATTATACAAGCATGCATGTTGATGTTTTTTAGATTTTCTTTAGATTTTTAATTGTAAATGTAAGCCAGGCCTAGTCATAATTGATTATAAGCTTTTGTTCTAATCAAGCATAACCATGTTTTAATGTGCATGTGTGGAGATAGGTTAAATTCTTTAAAATCAATATATTTTTATTAATAAGGTTGATAATATTTAACTTTATAATTAAATTAATTATATTTAGTTTTAAATGATAATTAGATTTAGTTTTGATATTATTAATTTTTAAGTGATTAAAAAATTATTTTTTATATATATTTTAAATTGCTTTTTTAATGAATGTAAAAATTCTTTGTCAAGTTTTGGTTTCAAACTCTAACTTAGTTAGACAATATTCAAATAGCACAGTAACAATTCGATCAACCTAGTCGTGGTGGCCTACTATGGTGGTTCTACAACAGATACAACTCAATAATAAGCAGAAGTACACATTTACTCAATAGGTAGGTCACATCAAATAATAAGTAAATAATAATAGAACCATAACTTAACATTTAATCGTGCCAAATGTACCTCAACGAAGTCTACTTTTTGATGTAAACCAAGCCTTCAACTAGTCCAAATAAAAAGTTGTTGGGGAATATTCACTCATGGGTGATTTCCTTCCAACCATATGTATTGTTAGAGGTGTTATCATTAACCTCTCAAAGGGCCCTAAAGCTCAACACAAGGTTAGATTCTCTCAACATATTAAAAGTTAAGCTTCCCAAAATAGGCGGCAAGATATAAAATAGGAACTCAATGACAAAGTAGCAACCTGAAATAGAACATGTACAAGGCCATGATGCTCAATTTGGTGAAGCAGTCATTAGTAAATATCAACACCTCCAACTCACAAACTATAATGTGAATTTACACCTCCAATTGTCGAACTACAATGTAGATTGGGATTACATTTCAACACCTCCACCCCATAAGTTATGGTGTGAATCTACACTGTAACAACCCTGGGTTAAAAGTTCATGTAATAAAGTTAATAAAGGCAAAATAAGACCAAGGTTATGGGACATGTATTCCAAGTTGAATGTTGGACAAAACATCCTAGTGGGTGTTCATTTGGTTTATTATAGCTAAGGGAAATTGGCAAAGACAATGGAAAAGGCTTTGGAAAAGCAAGAGGCATTATTTGACATTTTATTTATGAAATAAAGGAAATTAGGAGAAAAGGAAGGTGAAAGGTCACATGTTGCATGTGAGGAGGAAACTGAAGGAAAATAATGGAAATTGAAGAAAATAAAGGTCTCATTAATAAAAAGGCTTATGAGAATCAATTCATAGCCTTTTGACAATTTTGGGTTGGATCTCTCTCTATTCTTTGTCTCTCTCATACTCATGCACACTTAGAGCAGTGTTGGAGCACTATAGCATTGGAGAAAGGAAGGAAAAGGAAGGTCAAGGAGGCAAAGGGAAGCAAAGATCAAGCACAAAAGAGTTGGATCAAGTGGCTATAATAGGGTTACTTGCAGGTATCGAGCTACATGTATGATTTCCTTGCTAGTTTTGGCATGCATGGTACATGCATGTGTGTATTTGGTTATCTTGTTGTCATTGGCATGGGTTTTTCTAGGTGTGATAATGGTTTCATCCTTACCTTGCCATTTCTGGATAGCCATGGTGTGATGGGGTTCTTTCATTTGGTTGAGTTGGATCGTTAGATGGTTTTGGAACCAGGTGAGGTGGTCTCGCGAAAATTCCCAAAGGCATAGGAATCCCTTGATCGGTAATGGCGGGATACATGGTAAAGCCTGAGGGTGGAGACATGAAAATTCCTCAAGGTATTGGTGAAGAAATCTGGAGGCATCCGTGCTTGTTAGGCCTAGTGATCCCTTGACCGATAATGACAGGATTACGATAAAGCCTGTAGTGTATGTTTCTTTATTTTGGCCCAGGAATCCCTTGACTAGTAATGGCGGGATACACGGTAAAGCCTAGTTGTATAGATGAGGGCTTCTCAGGCTTTACCATGTATCCTGTCATTACTAGTCAAAGTTTTGTTTTAAGTCCCACATTCATGCTTAGAATATGGCACGGGGGTGATTGCCTAAAATAAATATTTGGTTTAGCCCAATCTATGGTCGGGTGGTACATGGAATTCCCTGAATTGGTTAGCTTTTGCATATGTTAAAAAGATCTCTTTTCCCTAGTATTCCATGAGTAAATGTAATTGCTATTATGTGGTTTTGATGGTTGTTCTATCATTGTTATTATTATGGTTATATGTCGGTTATATGTATGGTTTTATGGCATACATTAGTTATGGATCTCATCATGTTTTGATTAGTGAATGAATGTTTAAGGAATGTATGGCCTAATAAATGATAATGCAACTATTAAGAGAGGGCATCAAACCTTCTTGACGAATCTCATATAAGTATGAGGCCCCTATGTTCATATGTGTATTTATGACCTATACATTACATGTTCATGATGTGTTTGACAAAATGTCTGTCATGGTTAGGATGAGTCAGGTTAGGTCTTTGTTCAAGTTTTGCTTTAGAGGCCTGGTCTCCTTATTAATCATCATATCTGAAAATTTCATTCAGTTTTGGGCAGAGGCCAAGTCCTATCCCTGAAAAAATGGCTCAGATCTCGAGGTTGTTGGCACATAACTGATTGAAAAAGCTACAGTTGCTAGGATGCAAGCTCATGAGAGAGACAGGGGGTCTTAGTTGCTAGATTGCCTTGTCATGGGAGTGACTGAGAGCCCAAGTCAGTGAAAAGCTAAGTTAACTCAAGGGTTGGGCACCTGGGGTGGTTGGTTAGCTCCTAGGGGTCTTGTAACACCCGAGGGAAGTCTATAAAGTTTTGGTTCAGCAGTTCCACTTCCTTAATTGTACTTAGGGAGTTGAATCATATCATAGTAACTCTTCATCACATATTTATCCTAGTGGACCAGTGAGCTTGGGTAAGTGTGGGAGGAGGATGTTACAGATTGGTATTAGAGCATGGTTCAACCCTTAGACTGGATGGGTAGAATGTGTTGTCATGCATGCATGTAGGTTGTTTATGAGCTTGATGTGTACTCACGATGATGGTCATTGTTGTAGTTGTGTTGTCAGAAAGAAGTTGATGATGTTGTTATTGGGATGTGTTTTTCGTGAATGCATGTCAGGGATATATGTGTTCGTTATACATATTAGTGTATATATGTTATTATGCCTGCATTGTGTCTAGTTGGTGTTATAGTCGTGGAATAATGGATGGTAACTGGGATGATGATTGAGATTATTTCTATATACTGTTATGATTATGATCTTATATGTATTGTGTTAATCTGGTTGATCTTGCAAACGATATATCCTCCCCTAAACTATACTGGTGTATGTTGGTTATATTTATATTTTGGTTTAGCTGACATGATATACTTGTAGGAAGAAGAAGATCAAAGACGACTAGCAAAATGGTGGATTATAGCTCACAAGATTCTCCCTATAGATCATATTATCAACATGGCAATGAGTACTCCCCTCACATAGCAAACACTTTGAAAAGTTTGAAGGCATAAATAATAAATTGCAAAGAAGATAATGACATAATCATTCAGTCACAAGAGAGACTTGCCAGGGCACAAGAGAAACAATCAGAGGTTACTGCAGTTATTCTTCAGAGTTTTTCAGACGGAGAGAGACAGGGACCACTTAGGACTAGTCATGGAAAGGAGGACAAGACTAATGGAGCCTATGGTAGCAAATCTCATGATGGGCATAGGTCGAACAAGGATGATATCGTTAGGGATGGAAAATTATTGGACACACCCGATAGGAGAGGCAGTGGACATGGGATTTATTCTAGTTCTCATTCAGACGGGAACCATGGTCATCATCGTTATAATCCTTACAGGAGGAGTGATATGGGATATTTTCCGGATGAGTTCAAGAAATTCAAGCCACCTACATTTGATGGAGAAATGAAGAAGTCACAGGGTGAAAAAGCTTGGTTGCTTGGGATGAATACGTTCTTCAGATTGCACGACTATTCAAAGAACATGAAAGACATGATAACTAACTTATGTCTTAAAGGTAAAGCAAACATTTGGTGGGAAGACATGAAGAATGTGAGAGGATTTTAGAAAGAGGAGTTGACTTAGAGGGAGTTTGAAACACTTTTCAAGAAGAAGTATATATCTGAGAGATACTATGATGATAGGGCGAAGGAGTTCTAGGAGTTGAAGATGGGGTCTATGACCAATGAGGAGTATACTAGCAGATTCTTAGATTTGTTGAGGTATGTGCCTTATATAAAGGAGAAGAAAGTGAAGTTTTAGAGATTCAATAGTGGGTATCGATAGAGTTCAAAGGCAGGATCGAGTTTGATGAGCCTAGATCATTGGAAGAAGCCATCAGAAAGTTGAAACATCGTTATGAATCGTAAGACCGAGTCTCAGCAAGGTTGGAAAGGGAAAGACATATCTAAGGGAAAGTGGCCACCAAAGTGAAGAATATCTCAGGATGCAGGTGAGAAAGAGAATGTGGTTCCTTACAAGAAGTTTAATGTAGTTGGACAAGGACATGGGTCACATCCTAGAGGGAAACATAGTAAAGGTGAGGGTAAGGGAGAGTTGCAGTGTCAGATATGTCACAAGGAGCATCTGAGAAATGATTGTCCATCGTATCAGGGTGGTGGGCCTAATATCTACAGTGCACAGGAAGCACAGATAGTTGGGGATGTTGGAAAAATCATTCCTCAGTTCTATGCATCATTGGATAACAAGCAGGAAGATCACCAAGCATCTATTACCGAGATGGGTGGTAAGCTTTGTGATCAAGTTGTTTCTATTCTGATTGACCCTGGATCTAATTATAGTTATGTTAATCCTAACCTGGTGGATAAGTGTGGTTTGAATAAAGAAGTGCATGCAAATTCTTGGTTAGTGTAGTTGGCTACAAGTACTAAGAAGAGAGTTCATCATTGGCTAAGAGCTTGTGGATTTGAGTTGAATGGTATGCCTACATCAATGCATCTGAATGTACTTCCATTGGGATCATATAGTATGTTTGTGGGTACGGATTGGTTGTATCTTCACAATACCAAAGTAGATTATTATGACAAAGCTATTGAGTGCTTGGATGACAATGGAGAACAAAGAATCTTGTAGGGTAATAATAAGGCAACATTAGTTAGAATGGTTACAACTATGCAGACGAAGAGCAGTCGTAGGAATGGATGTGTGTTATTTGTAGTGCATATTTCTAGTAATAAAGGTAAGGATGTTGATGATGCATAAGTTTTGAAGAGGTACTCGATCTTGCAGTAGGTTCAGGATGTATTCCTAGCAGAGATTTTAGAGTTGTCGCCTCATAGGGAAGGTGGAATTTTCTATTGAGTTGGTACCATGGGCAACACCAACGTCAAAGGAACCATATAGGATGAGCACTCTAGAGTTAGTGGAACTGAAGTTGTAGCTGAAGGAAATGCTTGACAAAGGATACATTAGGCTAAGTGTATCGCTGTGGGGTGCATCAAAATTGTTTGTGAAGAAGAAGGATGGTACTCTTAGACTGTGCATTGATTACAAATAGTTGAACAAGGTAACCATCAAGAAAAGGTATCCGTTGTTGAGGATTGATGACTTGTTTGAGCAGTTGAAAGGAGAAACAGTGTTCTTGAAGATTGATTTGAGATCATGATACCATTAGGTACGCATTAAAGAAGAGGACATTTACAAGACTGCTTTCTGGACTAGGTATGTGCATTATGAATTTGTTGTGGTTCCTTTTGGTTTGACTAATGCTCCAACTACCTTCATGTGTTTGATGAATAGTGCATTGCATCCTTATCTCAACAAGTTTGTGATTGTATTCATTGATGATATACTGATATATTATAAGAATGAGGAAGATCATACCAAACACTTAGCATCAATATTGAGATTGCTAAGACAACATCAATTGTATGCCAAGTTTAGCGAATGCAATTTCTTTTAGACAAAGGTAAATTACTTGGGACATGTGGTTTCCAAAGAAGGCATAGTAGTGGATCCGAAAAAGATAAGAGCTATCATGGAATGTGCAGTTCCTAGGAATGTGGATGAGATCAGATCATTCATGGGGTTAGCAAGTTACTACATGAGGTTCATTAGGAACTTCTCATGGATTGCCTATCCTTTCACCTCATTGCAGAGGAAAGGAAAGAAATTTGAATGGACAGAGGAATGTGCAACAAGTTTTGAGTAGTTGAAGCAGTTGCTGACAAATGCTCCAGTTCTCAAGATTGTAGATCTAGATAAAGATTTTATAGTGTGGACAGATGCTTGCAAGAGAGGACTTGGTGGAGTCTTAATGTAGGGGGGACATGTGGTATGTTACGAATCAATGAAACTAAATAAACACAAGCATAATTATGTGACACATGATCTTGAGTTGGCAACAATCATCCATGCATTGAATATGTGGATGCAAAAACTTCTTGGTAGGAGGTTTGTGTTGTTGAGCGACCACAATGGATTTAAATACCTATTTGACCAACCGAATATGAATGTCAGGCAAGCTAGGTGGTTGGCCACAATCAATGAGTTTGACTTTGAGATCAAGTATATTAAGGGAAGGGAGAAGAGGGTTGCAAATGCTCTTAGCAGAAGAGTATAGGTAAATCATATAACAATTATGAGTACATACGGGACAAATTTATAGGATCAAATCTTACAGAAAGGACAACAGGATGACAGGTATAGGGAGCTTAGGCACATGTTACAACAACAAGGTACATGTGACGAGAATGTGGACTATCATCTCACCGCAGATGGTTTGGTTAGATTTAGGGATATGATATATGTGTCAGACAACAGTGAGATCAAGAAGCTTATCTTGAGGGAATTTCATCCTAAGTAGTAATCAGGTCACCCATGATACCACAAGACATTGACAACAGTGAAGAAGTTCTATTATTGGCTGAATCTGAAGAAGGAAGTGGTAGAGTTTGTGGCTAGATGTTTGGATTGTCAACAGGGACAAGCAGAGTGTAAGCGTCCAAGTGGTCTATTAGAACTGATTCTGATTCTAGAGTGGAAATGGGAGGCCATTTCCATGGATTTCATTATAGGTTTGACGAGGACATCTAGATAGCATGATTCTATTATGGTTGTGGTTGAAAGGTTGACAAAGGTAGCACACATCATTCCAGTTAAGTCTAATTATTCAGCTAGTGATGTAGCACAAGTTTTTATCAGGGAGATAATGACCTTGCATGGTGTTTCGAAGAAGATTGTGTCAGACAGAGATGCTAAGTTAACTTCCAGGTTTTGGAAGTAGTTATTTGCAGGTTTGGGTATAGAGTTGGCCTTCAACACAACTTGTCATTCACAGGAAAATGGACAAACAAAGAGGGTCAGTAGGATTTTGGAAGACACATTGAGAATGTATGTTATGAATCAACATCAGAAGTGGGAAGAGTACCTTCCACTGATATAGTTTTCTTACAAAAATGGGTATCAAGAGTCACTATGGATGAGTCTATTTAAGGCACTTTATGGGTGGAGTTGTAATACTCCCATCAACTGGAGTGATCCAGTGAACATGGTGTTAATTGGACTGGATATGTTGGTATAGATGGAATAAGAAATATTGGTTATCAAGAAGAATATAAAGGAAACACGGGATAGATAGAAGAGTTATGCAAATCAACACATGGCATTTAAGGAGTTACAGGTTCGGGAGCATGTGCACTTACGCATCAAGCCTCATATGAGCTCGTTGAGGATTGGGTCATGTGCGAAGTTGGCACCTCGGTATTTCAGGCCTTTTGAGATCCTTGAGAGGATTGGACCAATGGCCTACAGATTTGCACTGCCTCCAATAATGAAAGTCCATAATGTTTTCCATGTTTTATCACTTAAAATATATGTAAAGGATGTTGATCATGTTATTCATTGGTTTGTATAGCAGGTTGACAGAAGGAGAATTCCAGTTGGAACCTCAATGCATATTGCAGCAAAAGATGCTCATGCTCCAGAATCGAGAAATCAAGCAAGTTAAAGTGCAGTGGAAGCACTTTGGGCCCGATGAAGCTACACGGGAGATGATTGATCAGATGTGGGCTATGTATCTTTCATTATTTGCTGGTGAAGGAAAATGAGTTTTGGTATACGTACATATTTATGTATGGTTTTCATTGTAATACTGTAACGAGTTGTGTTATAAAGATATAATAAGTGGTATGGGTGTCATGTTGTTATGTTTGTCATGTTGGTTTGCTTTTCAGTAGGTTGATATTGTAAATACTACATCGAGATAAGTTATAAATCTCTATAGGTAATATGTTTTTCTTTTCAGTGGTATTGTTTGTTGTAGGTGTCATAGAACACTGAGGGCGGTGTTCCCCTAAGGGGGAGGGGTTTGTAACAACCTTGGGTTAAAAGTTCATGTAATAAAGTTAATAAAGGAAAAGAAAAAACGAAGGTCATGGGACACATATTCCAAGCTAAATGTTGGGAAAAACATCCTAGTGGGTGTTCATTTGGTTTATTATGGCTAAGGGAAATTGGCAAAGGCAATGACAAGGGCTTTGGAAAGGCAAGAGGCATTAATTGTCATTTTGTTTATAAAATAAAGAAAATTATGAGAAAAGGAAGGTGAAAGCTCACATGTTACATGTGAGGAGGAAATTGAAGGAAAAGAATAGAAATCGAAGAAAATAGAGGCCTCATTAATCAAAAGGCTTCAGAGGATTAGTTCACAACCTTTTGACAGTTTTGGGTTGGAGCTCTCTCTCTCATACTCTTACACACTTATAACACTCTAGCATTCGAAAAAGGAAGGAAAAGGGAGGACAAGGAGGCAAATGGAAGCAAAAATAAGCAAGGAAGAGTTGGATCAAGAGGCTACAACGAGATTACTTATGGGGATCACGTTGCATGTATGATTTCCTTGCTAGTTTTGGCATGCATGGTACATGCATGTTTGTATTTTGTTCTCTTCCTGTCATTGACATGGGTTTTTCCTGCTGTGACAATGGTTTCAGCCTTGCCTTGCCATTTCTAGATAACCATGGTGTGATGGGGTTCTTTCATTTGGTTGAGTTGGATTTCCAAATGGTTTTGGAACCCAGTAAGGTGGTATCAGGGAAATACCCAAAGGCCTAGGAATACCTTGACTGGTGTTAGCACTCTGCAAATTCCTTTAGGCTGAGAAAGGACTATAGACGTAACCACAAATCTCTTTTTGACCAGAATCTAACCCTTCTGGCCTAGAGAGGGATCTCTCTATAGGATCTTTTAGTTAATTAGATAACTAAGTGTTTCATATTTTAGGCTAGTTATTAAGGACAAAGATAAATGAATTTGTTTTGATTTTTAAAAGTTTGATGGCAATGTGATAGAGACATCCATTGGGTATGGAGTCACTTGTTTTAGAAAATCTCAATGATCAAAGTGGGATAGTGAGTAGTTATGCACTAAGGAAAAGATAGCCAATGATTTGGATATTCAAAATCTGTTGTAGTATATGGTGGAGGAATAAAACAATGTAGTCGACTAAACATAAAGCATCTATCAGGGATGAATTTTAGACCTAACTTCATATGAAAAACATTAATATTATTTGAAAGGAGAAAACAGAGCACCTATCTTTGATGAATTCTACATTCACATAAATTTCATTCAAATATTGAGGAAAGTAGATTCATGGATAACTGGAAAGAAAAAAAGGACACATAAACACAAAAGAAATCACATCACCAAAAATTGCTGACACATGAATCCTTGAAAGAAAGAACTCTGGCCTTCTTCATTTACCACTTAGTATAAAAAAATCATTGCATACACTAAAACTCCCTCTCTTGCATTTTCCAATCAACCTTTCTTCATAGTTTAAATACATTTTAGCAAAGTAGATCAATACGACCAGATACAATGTATTGCTTATCCACTTAGTGGATTGAATCCAACTTAACTTAGCAACATCATGTTTTTCTGAACAAAAACTAAAACAAAGTTGACATAAAAATTGTAATTTTAGCCTTAAAAAGAAAGTAACTTTATCTTATCTCCCATCTAATCGCCTATCCATTCATTTTCTATCCTTAATCATCAACACAACAAAGGTCAGGCTAAATACAAAAAGTCGAAACAACGAGTAGTTGAGTTGCCCAAAAGTGGAGGGTTGTGCAACAGTTGCATGGTAAGCTCTCTTGAAAATAGTGACAAGAAATGCTAAATATAGAAGTGCTAAATTTAGTACTGCTATAAATAGCATTTCGGGATACCTTCCTATTTTAGTCAGTCCCTAAAACTAAAATAGTGAAGTAAAATTCGAATTTGATCTTAGTAGCTGTTTGTAAAATAATTAATTAATTCACCATGAGTCAATTAGTTAAGGAAAATCAAATATGAAGTCTATGTGGGGACATGCAACAGTTTCTCCATTAATTGAGGAATTTATCCATCAGTTAAAGAGATAAGGATGAGTTGTAATTAGTTGGCTCAGTTAACTGAGTCAAGTCCAATTAGATCAATTCAAACAGTTTGTTGAATTAATGTAAGTTCAGTTAGTTAATGCATGCATGCATGTAACTGTTGCACTTCAGATAACTGAATATTAACTCATGCATGTCACTTCAGACAGAGAGCCTGTTGAGATCAAATGTAGGGACAATGTACTATCAATTGCTAGAATATTCCTTCTTATTTCTTCTGTGTTATGTGCGATTGATTTCTCATTCTCATTTATATGTGTTCTCTTGATCTTGATCAATTAGATTAAGCTTCCGCAAAGTGTTGTAGAAGTAGATCTTGTATTTTGCTTTAGTCTATTGAATAATCTGTTGATATACAATGGGAATTTATACATGGTATCAGAGAAAAGGTGATCAAGGCGAAGAATAGTATACAAGAAGGGAGAAGTTTGAAGTTTGAGGTTCCTGAATATAGAAATTGAGTTCTTATCACATCTCAATTTCACCAATGGCTTTCAGCGGTGTAAGACTCAAGTATGCCCTCGATGGCAGCTCGAGTTGTATAGCCTGGAAGGATCGCATGGAGGCAGTTTTAGAGGATAACGGTCTAAACGACTTCATTGATCAAGAAGTCCCCAAGCCGACTGATGCTACTCAACTATGGTAATGGAAGAAATGTGTGGCTAGAGCAAGGAGAATCCTCTTGGAGGGAGTTCGAGACCACATTGTCTCAAGCCTCCATGGGAAGGAGACACCGTTTTTGATGTGGAAAACATTGAAGATCTATATCAGAACAACAATGATCAGAGGAAGCTAGCGCTGAAAGACAAGCTTCGTAAGATCAACTGTGAAAAGGGTGACAAGATCTCTACATATTTGAACAAGCTCACCACCTGTAGGAATGAGCTTGGAAGTGTAGGGATCACGACCACTGATGATGACATGGTGAGTCTTGCACTCCTCAGACTTCCTAAGAGCTGGCATAGCTACCAAGACTCGGTTAATGGAAAAGAAAAATTGCCAGATTGGGAATGACTTTGGTCGGATTTGATGCAAGAGGAAATAAGAAGAAGCACCAGATATGGATCCTCATTGAAGCAAGATGATGAGGAAAATCTAGTCTTAGCAAGTAAGGCGAGGAAAGGGAAAGGGAAGGCGTCCCATCCCAAATCCGATTCTTCCCATGGTGGGAAGAAGATTGACAAATCGAAAGTGTGATGCTTTCATTGTCATGAAGTGGGCCATTATGCTATGAATTGTCCACAGAAGAAATCCAAGAAGGGTTCCTGAAGGGATCTGATGGTGAGGCACTGGCCTCACAATTTGAGCTAGATTTCTCACTTATCGCATGCATGGTTTCATCCATGGTGGGATGTGTGTGGTACCTGGATAGTGGAGCTTCATTCCACATGTCAGGTGACAAGAATCTTTTCAGTACCTTGGAGGAGAAGGATCTCCAGATGTGGATCGAGATGGGTGATGATGGAAAGTACTGTGTTTTAGGTGAAGGCATGGTTGTGTTTCAGAGGGAGCATGGAGCTCCCCTCACCTTGAATGATGTAAAGTATGTACCAGGTCTGAAGAAGAATCTTGTGTTTGTCGCTATGCTAAAAGATAAAGGCTATGATGTAGTCTTTAGTAAAGGAAAGGTATTCATGGGGCATATTAATACTGGACAGACAAAGCGAATTGGGATTCGAGTAGAGAATATCTACAAGCTAGAAGTAGATGACTGTGTTATATTGAGTTCCAAAGCTGAGATGGTGCAGAGCCAAGATGTTGGTGAGCTATGGCATAGAAGACTGGGCCACTTGCACCATGGAGCCCTGAAGATCATGTAGCAGATTTCTACTGAATTACCCAAGGGAAAACATGAGTAGACGAATACATGCAAAGGTTGTACCTTGGGTAAGTATGCGAAATATTCCTTTCCAGATCGAGACAGTAGAGCTGGAGCAATCCTGGAGCGAGTTCACTCAGATGTTTGTGGACCTTTCTCTACAGCCTCCACTGCTAAACATAGGTACTATGTTATTTTTATTGATGATTTTTCTCGTAGATGCTAGATCTACTTTATGCAAAAGAAGGATCAGACCTTCTTGAGGTTTTGTGAGTTTAAAGCCTTGGCAGAGAAAGAATCTGGAAAGAAAATAAAAGCCTTGCGTAACGATAATGGTGGAGAGTACGTCTCCGAACAATTTAAAGAATTTTGTGTTGCAGAAGGAATTAAACAGGAATTGATGGCACCCCATAACCCACAGCAGAATGGGGTGGCCAAAAGGAAGAACGAATCAATTGTGGGAGCAACTCGAGCAATGTTGCATGACCAAAGGCTACCATTGCATTTGTGGGTTAAGGCATGCAATATAGCAGTATACTTGCAAAACAGAAGTCCACACCATATACTGGGGATGAAGACACCTATGGAGGCCTTTTTCGAGAAGCGAACTGATGTAAGTCACTTCTGAATCTTTGGATCATCAATTTACTATCACGTGAGCAAAGATGCCAAGAAGAAGCTAGACCCAATAGCTGAGTTGAGAATACTTGTGGGGTACACGGATACACCCCACAACATTCAGGTGTACCTGCCTTCCACTTAGAGGACAGTGGTACGCAGGGATTTGAAGTTTGACGAGAAAAAAGCCATGTGCTTATCACTTGAGAGGGAGCTCAAGTTGCATGTAGAGGAGGAACTTTCAGTTCCTAAGGAGGAGGAGCCTTAGATTGATACGGAGCAGCCGCATGCAGAGGATCTGGGAGTGCAGACATCCACTCATGCTGATACTTCTAGAGATGGGCGGAAACGCTTAAGGGAAGCTAACAGGTTGATGTTGGATGCATGAGAGAATGTGGGACATCCATCTTCTCAGCACAGACAGAGGAGGTCACCCGAATGGTACATTAGGTATATGGCCCTGGTTGGGGAGTGTGTAGATACTGAACCTTCTTCATTCGAGGAGGCAGTGCAACAACTAGTCTGGGTTGATGCAATGGTAGAGAAATACGACTCTATCATTCGGAACAATGTGTGGGATGTTGTCCCAAGACCTCAAGGTATGTCAGTGGTGAGTTCTAGATGGCTTTACAAGGTAAAGCAGGCAGCTGATGGTAGTGTTGAGAAACACAAGGCAAGGTTTGTTGCCCGAGGTTTCTCACAAGTCGAGGGGATTGACTACGATGAGACTTTTGCTCCCGTAGCAAGGTACTCATCGATTAGATCGATGTTGACACTATCAGCTCAGATGGGGTGGAAGATCCACCAGATGGACATGAAGACAACATTCCTTAATGGGAGAACAACCAGAAGGTTTCGAGACCTTCGATCGTGAGTCACATGTGTGCAGACTCAAGAGGGCTTTGTATGGGCTAAAGCAAGCACCCCATGCTTGGTACACCAGGATCAACAACTATTTCACCAGTTTGGGCTTCACCAAGAGTGAAGCAGATGCGAACCTTTACCACATCATTGTTGAAGGTAAATCATTGATCATTGTTCTTTATGTAGATGATCTGATTTTGACATGTGATGATCAACTGATATAGTCTTGCAAGGAGGACCTTGCAAGAGAGTTCGAGATGAAGGACATGGGCCTTATGCACTACTTTCTAGGCATGGAGGTGTGGCAGAAAGATGGGGAAGTATTTGTGTCTCAAGTAAAGTATGCCAATGAGATACTCAGGCACTTTCACATGGATAAGTGCAAGCCCATGCAGACTCCTCTAGCTAGGAAATGGAGGAAGGAGGATGCTACTTCAGGTGAGGTAGTAGTTGCTACTGCTTATCGGCAGCTGGTGGGTTCACTTATGTATTTGGTGAACACACAATCTGATTTATGCTTTGCGGTGAACCAGCTGAGTCAAGCTATGGTTCAGCCTACCAAGTTGTTTTGGAAGGCAGCGAAGCATGTGCTAAGATACCTCAAAGGCACATATTAGTTCAGATTGTAGTACAAATGGACAGAGGGAGTGAAGCTTCAGGGCTTCATAGATGCGGATTGGGCAAGGAGTCCATTAGACCGAAAGAGCACTTCTGGAGGAATCTTTAACCTTGGTTCAGCTGTAGTTTCTTGGTATAGCAGGAAACAGAGATCAATTGCACTTAACTCAATAGAGGATGAATACATGGCTGCTAGTCAGGATGCATGTGAGGCCATTTGGATGCGGAAGATTCTACTGGGATTGTTTGGTCAGATGATGGATACTACAACGATCTACTGCAATAACCAGAGTTGTATCAAACTCTCTGAGAATCCAGTTTTTCATCACAGGTCCAAGCACATAGATATCTGGTATCACCATCTTTGAGATTGTGTGGTCAAGAGGATCATGTTGTTGCTGTATGTTTCGACCGAGGAACAGGATGCAAATATTTTAACTAAGGCATTGTCAAAATGCAAGTTCGAGTTCCACAGGGACGGGATTGGGGTTACTGATAATCCCTTTCTTATTGAGAGGGAGTGTTGAAAATAGCAACAAGAAATGCTAAAAATAGCACCACTATAAATAGCAGTTCAACCAGCGTTGATCTTAGCAATAATGGATGGAAAAATGGAAGTGCTAAAAATAGCATTCTATAAATAGCATTTCGGGATACCTTCCTATTTTAGTCAGTCCCTAACTAAAATAGTGAAGTAAAATTCGAATTTGATCTTAGCAGTGGTTTGTAAATTAATTAATTAATTCATCTTGAGTTAATTAGTTAAGAAAATCAATCTTGAAGTCTATGTGGGGACATGTAGCAGTTTCTCCATTAATTGAGGAATTTATCCATCAATTAAAGAGATAAGAGTGAGTTGTAATATTGAGTTGTAATTAGTTGACTTAGTTAACTGAGTCAAGTCCAGTTAGATTAATTCAAATAGTTTTTTGAATTACTGTAAGTTTAGTTAGTTAATGCTTGCATGCATGTAACTACTTCACTTTAGATAACTAAGTATTCTCTCATAAATAACTCATGCATGTTAGTTCAGTCAAAGACCCAGTTGAGATCAGATGGAGGGGCAGTGTACTAGCAGTTGCTAGAATATTCCATTATGAATATTCCTTGCATTCAGAAGGAATTCTTTCCTTGAGGATTGCGTAGTTAGATTAGAGGTTACAGTGAGTGTGATGAGGCCAATTCACACATGTGACATCATTGGACCCCAAGAAAAATTGCACAAGGAAATAGGAGGCTTGGAGGGCTTGAGGAGGACATATAGTATGTCTATTCAGTTTGTGAGCTGTATTGTTTGATTGCAGAGAGAGTAGGATAGCTTGAGAGCTAATTCTTTTTGTAACTTGAGCAAGATTTCCACTTGTATGATAATACAGAGTTGGGGTTTTCCACTTGTATGATAATAGCGAGTAAGGCGACGAAAGGGAAAGGGAAGGCATCCCATCCCAAATCCGGTTCTTCCCATTGTGGGAAGAACATTGACAAATCGAAAGTGTGATGCTTTCATTGTCATGAAGTGGGCCATTATGCTACAAATTATCCACAGAATAAATCCAAGAAGGGTTCCTCTAAGGGATCTGATAGTGAGGCATTGGCCTCACAGTTTGAGCTGGATTTCTCGCTTATTGCATGCATGGTTTCATCCATGGTGGGATGTTTGTGGTACTTGGACAATGGAGCTTAATTCCACATGTTAGGTGACAAGAATCTTTTCAGTACCTTGGAGGATAAGGATCTCTAGATGCGGATTGAGATGGCTGATGATGGAAAGTATCGTGTTTCAGGTGAAAGTACAGTTGTGTTTCAAAGGGAGAATGGAGCTCCCCTCACCTTGACTGATGTAAAGTATGTTCCAGGTCTGAAGAAGAATCTTGTGTATGTCACTATGCTAGAAGATAAAGGCTATGATGTAGTCTTTAGTAAAGGAAAGGTATTCCTGAGGCATATCGGTACTGGACAGACAAAGCGAATTGGGATTCAAGTCAAGAATATCTACAAGCTGGAAGTAGACGACTGTGCTTCTTTGAGTTCCAAAGATTAGATGGTGCAGAGACAAGATGTTGGTGAGCTATGGCATAGAAGATTGGGCCACTTGCACCATGGATCCCTAAAGATCATGCAACAGATTTCTATTGGATTACCCAAGGGAAAACATGAGCAGACTACTACATGCAAAGGTTGTACCTTGGGTAAGTATGCAAAATCTTCCTTTCCGGATCGAGACAGTAGAGCTGGAGCAATCTTGGAGCGAGTTCACTCAGATGTTTCTGGGCCCTTCTCTACAGCCTCCACCGCTAAACAAAGGTACTATTTTATTTTTATTAATGGTTTTTCTCGTAGATGCTAGATATACTTTATGCAAAAGAAGGACCAGACCTTCTTGAGGTTTTGTGAGTTTAAAGCCTTGGTAGAGAAAGAATCTGGAAAGAAAATAAAAGCCTTGCGTAGAAACAATGGTGGAGAGTATGTCTCCCAACAGTTTAAAGACTTCTGCATTGCAGAAGGTATTAAACGGGAATTAACGGCACCCCATAACCCACAACAGAATGGGGTAGCCAAAAGGAAGAACAGATCGATTATGGGAGCAGCTCGAGCGATGTTGCATGGCCAAAGCCTACCACTGCATTTGTGGGCTAAGGCATGCAATACAACAATATAATTGCAAAACAGAACCCCGCACCGTATACTGGGGATGAAGACACCTATGGAGGCCTATTCTGGGAAGCGACCTGATGTAAGTCACTTCTGAATCTTTAGATCATCAGTTTACTGTCATGTGATCAAAGATGCCAGGAAGAAGATAGACCCAACAATTGAGTTGGGAATACTTGTGGGGTACACGAATACACCCCACAACTATCGGGTGTACCTACCTTCCACTCAGAGGACTGTGGTACGCAGGGATCTGAAGTTCGACGAGCAAAAATCCATATGCTTATCACTTGAGAGGGAGCTCAAGTTGCATGTAGATGAGGAATTTTCAGTTCCTAAGGAGGAGGAGCCTCATATTGATGCGGAGCAGCCGCATGCAGAGGATTCAGGAGTGGAGACATCCACTCATGCTGATACTTCCAGAGATGGGCGAAAACGCTCAAGGGTACCTGACAGGTTGATGTTGGATTCACGGGAGAATGTGGGACAACCATCTTCTCAGCGTAGACAGAGGAGGTCGCCCGAGCGGTACATTGGGTACATGGCCCTGGTTGGTGAGTGTGTAGATACCCAACCTTCTTCATTCGAGGAGGCAGTGCAACAACCAGTCTGGGTTGATGCAATGGTAGAGGATTATGACTCTATCATTCGGAATAGTGTGTGGGATGCTGTCCCAAGGCCTCAAGGCAAGTCAGTGGTGAGTTCCAGATGGATTTACAAGGTAAAGCAGGCAGCTGATGGAAGTGTTGAGAAACATAAGGCAAGTTTTGTTGCCCGGGGTTTCTCACAGGTCGAGGGAATCGATTACGATGAGACTTTTGCTCCCGTAGCAAGGTACTCATCGATTAGATCGATGTTGGCACTATCAACTTAGATTGGGTGGAAGATCCACCAGATGGATGTGAAGACAACACTCCTCAATGGGAAGATTGAGGAGGAGGTGTACATTGAGTAGCCAAAGGGTTTCGAGACCTTTGATTGTGAGTCGCATGTGTGTCGACTCAAGAGGGCTTTGTATGGGTTGAAGCAAGAACCCCGTGCTTGGTACACCAAGATTGACAACTATTTCACCAGTTTGGGCTTCACCAAGAGTGAAGCAGATGCGAACCTTTACCACATCATGGTAGAAGGTAAACCATTGATCATTGTTCTTTATGTCGATGATCTGATTTTGACAGGTGATGATCAACTGATATAGTCTTGCAAGGAGGACCTTGCAAGAGAGTTCAAGATGAAGGACATGGGCCTTATGCACTACTTTCTAGGCATGGAGGTGTGGCAGAAAGATGGGGAAGTATTTGTGTCTCAAGGAAAGTATGACAGTGAGATACTCAGGCGCTTTCACATGGAGAAGTGCAAGCCCATGCAGACTCCTCTAGCTGGGAAATGGAGGAAGGAGGATGCTACTTCAGGTGAGGTAGTAGTTGCTACTGTTTATCGACAGCTGGTGGGTTCACTTATGTATTTGGTGAACACACAATTCGACTTATGCTTTGCGGTGAACCAGCTGAGTCAAGCTATGGTTCAGCCTACTAAGTTGTTTTGGAAGGCAGCGAAGCATGTGCTGAGATATCTCAGAGGCACATCTCAGTTCAGATTGTAGTACAGACGGACAGAGGGAGTGAAGCTTCAGGGCTTCACAGATACGGATTGGGAAAGGAGTCCATTAGATCGAAAGAACACTTCTGGAGGAATCTTCAACCTTGGTTTAGCTGCAGTTTCTTGGTATAGCAGGAAACAGAGATCAGTTGCACTTAGCTCAACAGAGGCTGAATACATGGCTGCTAGTCAAGATGCATGTGAGGCCATTTGGATGCGGAAGATTCTACTGGGATTGTTTGGTCAGATGATGGATCCTACAGTGATCTACTGCAATAACCAGAGTTGTATCAAACTCTCTGAGAATCCAGTTTTTCATCACAGGTCCAAGCACATAGATATCCGGTATCACCATCTTTGAGATTGTGTGGTCAAGAGGATCATGATGTTGCTGTATGTTTCAACCAAGGAACGGGATGCAGATATCTTAACTATTGTTGCTGTATGTTTCGACCAAGGAACAGGATGCAGGTATTTTAACTAAGGCATTGTCAAAATGCAAGTTCGAGTTCCACAGAGACGTGATTGGGGTTACTGATAATCCCTTTCTTATTGAGAGGGAGTGTTGAAAATAGCAACAAGAAATGCTAAAAATTTCACCACTATAAATAGCAATTCAGCCAGCGTTGATCTTAGCAACAATGGATGGAAAAATGGAAGTGCTAAAATTATCATTCTATAAATAGCATTTTGGGATACCTTCCTATTTTAGTCAGTCCCTAAACTAAAATAGTGAAGTAAAATTCGAATTTGATCTTAGCAGTAGTTTGTAAATTAATTAATTAATTCATCTTGAGTTAATTAGTTAAGGAAAATCAAACTTGAAGTCTATGTGGGGACATGCAGCAGTTTCTCCATTAATTGAGGAATTTATCCATCAATTAAAGAGATAAGAGTGAGTTGTAATATTGAGTTGTAATTAGTTGACTTAGTTAACTGAATCAAGTCCAGTTAGATTAATTCAAATAGTTTTTTGAATTAATGTAAGTTTAGTTAGTTAATGCTTGCATGCATGTAACTACTGCACTTTAGATAACTGAGTATTCTCTCATAAATAACTCATGCATGTTAGTTCAGTCAAAGACCTAGTTGAGATCAGATGGAGGGGTAGTGTACTAGCAGTTGCTAGAATATTCCATTGTGAATATTCCTTGCATTCAGAAGGAATTCTTTCCTTTAGGATTGCGTAGTTAGATCAGAGGTTACAGTGAGTGTGATGAGGCCAATTCACACATGTGACATCATTAGACCCCAAGAAAAATTGCGCAAGGAAATAGGAGGCTTGGAGGGCTTGAGGAGGACATATAGTATGTCTATTCAGTCTGTGAGTTGTATTGTTTGATTGCAGAGAGAGTAGGATAGCTTGAGAGCTAATTCTTTTTGTAACTTTAGCAAGATTTCCACTTGTATGATAATACAAAGTTGGGGTTTTCAGCTGAGGCTTTCCCCGTGATATTTCTTCCGTGTTATGTGTGATTGATTTCTCATTCTCAGTTATATGTGTTCTCTTGATCTTGCTCAATTCGATTAAGCTTTTGCAAAGTGTTGTAGAAGTAGATCTTGTATTGTGTTTTAGTAGATTGCATAATTTGTTGATCTACAGTGGGGATTTCTATAGTTATATCTAGGAGTGAGGTTGAAAGGGGTTGGGGAATTGAAAATAATGAGCTCTTTAACATAGCCCTATTGAAAAATAATAATATGTGGAGAGATTTAAAAGGAGAGGGATTGTGGCATAAAATAATTAAGGAAAAATACCTTAATAACTCAAACCTTGAAGAATGGATTAGAGCTGGAGCACCTAAAAAGAAAAACGTCTCACAAGTATGGCAAAGTTTGTTATTGACTAAGAAATGGCTTTATGGCAATCACAGTTGGGAGTTTGGTAAAGGCGATAAAGTTACAATCGGTCTCAATGCTATAAAGGGTATGAAAGGCTTCCATTCATTATCATAGCCAATCATCCTCTTCTTAAATCATTTAGGTTTTCAATACATGAATCAGCTTACCTGCCAATGTGCTACCTTGCTCTCGGTACCTAGATGGTCACATGCTCACAATTTAGGGATGTCGATCCAATGCAGGCATAAAGTTTTCTAAGAAGGAAGATGTCCTTACATGGGGCGGTGTATGAAAGGTGGGAAAATTTCAACAAAGGAAACTTATAATTACATCTCACAGGGGAATAGGCATGCTATTGGTGGTTCTTGGGTGATAAAAATGTGGAAATGGGAGGTTCCCCTTAAGCTAAAATGTTTCATGTGGTTGCTTCTCCACAATAAGATTCTTACCTGGGAGAATCTCACAAAAAGAGGTTTGGAGGGACTTGTCATGTGTTCATTATGTGGTGGAGATAATGAAGCAATTGTTCACCTCTTATTTCAATGTCCATTTGTTATATCTACTTGGAAGGAGGTATTACATTTTTTCAAGATACAATTCATCATAGATAGCTCCTCAGTCGATGTACATCTTTCCTAATAGATGATGACTCCAAAGAATGTAACACTCTCTCTTTCTTCAGTTGCTAAAGGATTTGGAGGTGTCGAAATGAAAATATATTTGACCAATCCCTTCAGATGTGAGACAAATAGGGTTGAATATTTTGGCGTTTTATTTGGAGACAGGGCGTAGGAGGCCTAAGCTATAGAGAAAAAATCACATCTATAAAGGAATGGGTCATTAAATGCAATAGGTTTCTTCGATGGAGCTTCTTCTAAAGGGGAATGTGGATGTGGTGCCCACTTTGTTTTGGATCTAGGTCACTCATATTGTTTTAGTTGGTCGGGTGGGTTGGAACCAATAACAAAGTAGAAACATTTGCATTGTGGGGTGTTTTACAGTGCGCCAGATGGATGAATATAGAAGAGATCGTGATAGCAGGGGATTCTATATCTGTGATTTATTGGGCTCAAGGTCACTCAAAATTTGTGCCCCCTCTCTCTTCCAATGGATGGCTCAAATATGGACTTTGGTTGCTTCATTTAATCTCATTTCCTTTAGCCACATCTTTCGGGAACATAACTATGTGACAAAACTCCTTTCCAAAAGAGGTCATCTGGCTTACCCTTGACTCATCAGTTACTCAGTCCAAGCACACGATGTGCCTTACTGCTCCAACAGTTTCATGTTCTAGAGGCAGGGGCAACCCTCTCCTTCCCCCACCCCCACCCCACCCCCCCCCCCCCCCTTTTTTTTTGATGACTTACTTCTCTATTTTTGGCTTCATTATTGATCAGGTGGTATGAAGCTTTTGTTTGCTAGTCTTGGTGGTTATATTTGCCTCTGTTTTGAGATCAAGATCAATAGATTCCACTGTTTTGAGATCAAGATCAATAGATTCCTCTGTTTTGGTCTATTTTGGTTTCAATTTCTGTGAGTAACGTTTTTTGTGATCTTTGTATTTCTAGCGATCTCTGTTCTTTCTGGTTGGAATGCTAATGCCAAACATTGATCTCTTTGATGAAGTTGATATGATCTTTGCTTCTTGTAACATCTTGCATTTTAAGTAATGAAAGTAAGGCTGCTTTTTTTTCTAGAAAAAAAAAGACACCTTCAAGTTATGATCCAATAAAATGTTTGAAAAATAGTTATTTTTTTTAAATAATATTTATTTTTCAAAGACATTATAAGGCGCATTGGCCAATGCTAAACTAATAGTGATCAACAAGCAAATAAATTGCTAGAATTCTTACCTTGGCAGAGACTAATAATAACAATTCATATTTCAGAACATATAATTAAAAAAAAATATCTATCTATCTATATATCATCATAATATAAAATATTTAACTATATAATCTATATCAAGGTTCATAATCAAATTTAAGAATAAGAATATCTCTATATATAGAAATGTGAAATTTATATAAATATAAATAATATTATTAGGAACCACAATATATTCATAACTTTGGATCTACCGAGTACAAAGAGGAATCAAATTTCTTGAGGTGCAAAATTTTCTTGAAGAGGTTTGCATCTTGATAGATTTGATCTATGTTGGTTTAGTTTATATATTCTACTATAGCCATATAGATTAAATTATTATAAATTAAATGATTGGTGAATGTTAATAGACATCAAAACACTTACCTCATAATATATCTCATATTTGTAACATTAAAAAAATAACCATAAAAAATAACTAAATTATAACTTTGCTTTTATCTATTATAATTATTATGCCAAGAGGCACTCTCCAACCCAATACGAAAGAGATGTTGTCCTCTCCGTTCCTATTATGTTATATAAACATTTTGACATAGTCAAATTACACAATAATAATAACATTAATAATTAATATCCATCTTAACTCTGGATCTACCAAGCCTCGAGATTGATCAAAGTGAAAACCTCCTTTAGAGTAAAAAGAGATTTGATCCCTCTTGGGGCTTGGTCTGACCAAAAATTGTTCACTAGATTCTGATAAAAACACTCCAAAGGTAGAATAATTAGACAACCTTATTACAAAAAGAATTAATATATGAGTTAAACATATATATACATTTAATCATGTAGCAAGATTCTTAATCATGCAACAATATAATTTCCATTTTATATTATGGAGATTCTTAATCTATAAATAAACTTTGTTACATTATCATGACTTACTAATATCACATATTCAAAAAACCATAATTCATATTTTATATAACATCCAAAAACCCATAATTCATCTTTCTATAACATTTTTTAATTAATTAATTATTTTCAATTAAAATAGTATATAAAATTAAATCTGACACTCTTTGAAAGATATAATTAAATTTTAAAACCATAATTTCAAAATGAACCCAACAATCAAATATCCATAAAATTTATTTCAAAATAAATACAATAATCTAAATTTCCGACATATATATAATAAAATATTATATTTTAATATAATAAATATATTAATATTCCCGCACACTTATAAAAAAAATTATTATATTATATTTTTGTTTCGAAGATAAATCACAATATTTTAATGAAATTAATCAAAATATATTTTATGATTCTATTTTTTTAATTAAATTTATATTTAAAAAGTTTATGTATGATGAATTTGGTATTTAGCTTTGACCTTACTCTATTTATTCTATATTTCCAATTTATGGATGATTAGACGCTACGAACCCATGCCGTCTCCATCATCCCGCTTGCTTCTTTCAATCCGTCTGTACCCCATCGCTCATCCAAAGGCCGTTCCCATTTGCACCACTCTCCCCTATGGCTGAAAATAAGTAGCTTGTAACAAGTAGTAATTTATTTAATATTAAATGAGTAGATTTGTATATACTTATTATTAAATTTTATTTTAGTAAACTAATTATCCAACCATAAATATATACAAGTCCACTCATTTAATGCCAGGCTATATATTTGTAACAAAGCAGTCTTATCCATCACCCACCGACCTGTATGAACACAGTCACCCTCCACACACGCATGGTACACCTGCCACAAGTAGTACCTTGCGTTTCAATTTCAATTTCAATCCTACGCTCTCCATGAATAACCCCGCGACCGAAGTTTTGGTACCCCGTAACTATCGGCTGAAGAGAGGCATGAAATGAATGGTGAATGGAGGTATCATGTGCAAACAAGAAAGGATTTCGTACCAGCTTTGATCTGCAAACATAATGGGTCACTGCCAACTGGTCCGATTTGATCATAATTGCAGAGCACTCACGGATCCGAGGCTAATGTCTGAATGTGAAGGCTGTGTTCCACGGAGGGGGTAAATTTTGAAATGTAGAGGAGGGCCACCCATCGATTGTAAATTAGGAAATGATTGCTGCCCAGAAACGCGTGGTTGTTTCAGTGGACTACTGCTGTACTTGGCTTTAAAATTTGCAAATGCGTAGAGCAAGTTAAATGGGCTTTGCCTGTCTTAATTTCGCCATCACCTCTTTCAAGAAACTTATCTATTCCATGTCTCCATAGTTTATTCTCTTTATCTTTGTCCATTGTCAATTTTTCTGGTTCTGTCCACCAATATTGGCTTCTTCTTTATCGGACGTACTATTTATGAGATGAGGAACTGGTTTTCTGAGCTGTAAAGTGTTTGGACTCGGATCGTTTTCCGGAATTCAAGTACGATAGTGCCTTTAGTAGGTTAGGTTGGTGTGAGTCCACTGCTCTCTTATCGTTGAAATTAATGATTTAACAGCGGATTGAAAATCTCACCAGATTTATAATTACTTTATTTTGTGATTCATCATAGTTATAAAAAGAGTTTCGGCATAAATCACATAAAAAGATTTTTGTCAACACATTTTAAATCAACCAGTGTAGTTCATCATCAAAACTATGCTGTAATGCCAATTAAATATTTATAACTAAAAACATAAAAAAGATGTCAATTGCATATTTGTTATTAAAAACGATACGCCAATCATATTAACGGATATTTCTAACTCATGACGGATGAAAGAGATGCCAATTAGATATTTGTACCTAAAAGGATAAAGGAGATGTCAATATTAAAAAGGATATGCCAATCAGATATTTATTTCAATGTATATTTGGGTATTAGTATGTTTGTACGTTATCCAGGTGCATTTAGGATTATGTCAATTAGATATTTGTCATTAAAAAGGATATGCCAATCAGATATTTATTTCAATGGATTCCAGGATATTAATATTTGGGTATTAGTATGTTTTATATGTTATCGAGGTGCATTTAGGATTATTTATTGTATTAGAATATGGTATTAAATTTGGAAAAAGGGTGTAATGTGATGTTTTGTGAGTAATATAAGTTTTTGTTTTTAATGATTTATTTTTGGAATATGAGGGCTTGATAGGAGTTATTTGTATAGATAGCTTTTATTTTTTTATTAATAATAAAATATTTAAATTATTGTTTTTTTTAATATTTTGTTGTGTTTTATTTTAAGAAATGTGATGGTCATCGAGTTTGGAGCAATAACTATAGTTTTGGTGTTGAAAGTTTATTAATTTGTAGATTTTTATGATATTTTATTCTACCTAGCATAGTTAATCTTTTTCTATCAGTCATCTATCTTGAGTCCTATGGATCCTGCAATGGATGCTACCACTCTATCTAAGATAGATCTAAATCTAGATGGCCCATCATAACCCCACATAGACGATGCTCTAATTTTAGAGAATCATCTGACGTTGTTTCTACTATCACCATGCATGAAAATGATTCGCTCCCTAATGTAGGGGCATTCATAAAAATCTAATTGATGGAGAGGTCAAATTTCTTTACCAAAGAAGTTGGTTCCTCAATGAGTGGATTTGTTATGATAGAGTTTGTTTTGCTTGCCATGTAATCTATTAAGTTTAGCAAATTGTTGCAACTTGTTTCATTTTCCCAAAATTGGTTTATTTGATCATATCTTTGTGGATCTGGACTAAATGCATAATGTATTATTTATTATTTGAATAATAAAATAAGAAGTGTGGAGTGTGAGAGTGGTTTTCCAATTGAAAACTTGAACAAGTCCTTCTGCAACCTTGTTTTATTTTATTTAACCAACCCTTATGTAATCTTTGTTTGTTGTTGCACACACACACACACACACATATATTCATATATAAACTTGTTGCAACATATTAATCCATAGGATAATACATAGTGGCTTTGTAAGGGCATGGGCAGAGGTTGTAGGAGCGACAAAGGAGTGAAGCATTGACTAGGTCGAAGCCCAAATACATAGGCAGGAGAAAAATTATTAGTTTTTGTTAGCCCCGAAGGGAGTCATCATTTGACAATGCTGGGAGACGGAAAGGTGAATTTCTACCAAGAAAAGTTAATACCAAATATTGTCAGGCTCAAGGCTTTATCCTGGAAGGGAAATAGGAGCGCATGATGAGAACGAGCGGGCTGACTGGGACTAGGATGATGTGAAGCCCAGCCAATCAGGAGGAAGTTAGGATCGTGTAGCAAGGAGGTGGGTCCACACTGACTCATCCGAGAGGCGAAGATGTGATCATCTTTGAAATGAGTCGAGATCGTCAGTTGGCAGTGCCTAGGCCTAACAACTAATAGAGAAATCCTAGAGTTTCTCTCCTAGGTGTATACCTTGTGCATGATTGCAAACAGGCTGGGATGACGTAATCCCATACTGACGTGTCAAGGACAAAGGAGAGTGCGGCTTGGTTATGAGTGGTGGTCACTTTATAAGCGCTAGAGCTAGAAAAACACAACTGCAGGAGTTCACACCTTTTTTATAGAAATAAACCTTGTTTTCTTTGGGAGCTTGTTAAAGCTCGGTCATGATGGTTCTGTTATAACACTTCGATATTATATCCAAGCTTGGCTACAATGGTTCTTTGGGGTTTGACTTTAGGCCTTCCCTTTAATATAGATAAGAATAGTCTTAGCTAGAGTGGTTCTGGTTTATGGTTCCGACCATTAAAAGGGGGCATATTTGAGCTTAAATTGCTATAGAAATTTAGCAAAAAAGTAAAGGCCTGCATTAGTTGGTATCAAAGTAGATCTTGCATCTGCTCCAGGAACAAATAATTTGACATGGCTCACAGAGTTGAATGAGGTGCTAGAGGAGGCTGGAGAGGACAAAGGCCTTTATCTAACACTAAAGTGATGAAAGTTATGTAACGATTGGAGGAAAGTATGGCAACCATGGAAACCATCAAATAGAGAGAACCTAAAGCTGGAGGTGTAAGTGAGGAAGAAGAAGAATCTCTCCAAGACGAAGCTGCAATTGAAGATCCTGAAGAATCCACGATATTGAAATTAGTGTTGGAACCTATTACAAAGGCAAAGCCTGATCTATATTCTTACACATGCAGGTTGAATCTAGAAAATCTCATAGATTGGATTACAAAGATGGATAAGTTCTTTGAGTATGAAGAGATGGATGAGGAGAACAAAGTTAAGTTTGTTGTCGCCAAATTAAAGGGAAATGTAGCTTTATGGTGGGATGGAGTACAGGCTAAAAGAAGAAGGGAGAATAAGCAGAAAATTAATATTTGGGATAGAATGGTAGCAAATCTTAAAGGCAAGTTTTTGCCCAGAGATTATTAGCTCACTTTATTTAGGAAAATTAAAAATATCAGGCACAGATTGATGACTGTAAGGGAGTATATAGAAGAGTTCTATAAGGTGAACATCATGTTTGGATATGCATAAGAGTCTAGAGAGAAGACAACCATATATATTAATGGTCTCAAGTTAGATATTTAAGATGAAATCAATGTATTATCGCCTAGGACAGTGGAAGAAGCATATAAACTAGATTTAAAGGTTGAGGAGAAGCTTGCAAGGAAGAAGTATAGTAAAGGAAAAAGCATTGCTAGAGGAAGAGGACAATAGCCAAGCAGAGGAAGATCTACAACACAAAAATAAGGAGCTAGTAGCTCAAGTCCATAATGACAGCAAGAGGAAGACTTTAGAGACTGAATATCATTTTCCAAAGGATGAGGAAGAGGCAAAGGAAGAGAGATCTGTTGTTATAGATGTGGCAAGCTTAGACACATGGCATATGAATGGCTAAAGAATAGAGAGGTAGGCCATAGAAGCATTGTTGTTACCCCAACAGAAGAAGGGGAACCAAAGGTACAGGAGGCAGAGAATGTACTAGAAACAAGAGAGTCTCTATTGCTTAAGAAGGTGTTATTGAAACCAGAGAAGGAAGTTATTGAACCGGATCAAAGGAAGGCATTATTTAGGATTATTTGTAAAGTCCAAGGAAAATGGTGCAAGATGGTGATTGATAGTGGAAAAATAGAAAACTTGGTGTCTATAGAAGTGGTGGAGAAGTTGAAATTGAAGAGGTGAAGCATCCAACACCTTATAAGGTGTCATGGCTTCAAAGAGGTAATTAATTGTTGGTAAATGAATAGTCTTAATTGGAGTTGCAGAGAGGCAGCTACAAGGATAAAATCCTATGTGATATCCTACCCATGGATGTGTGCCATATTTTATTGGGTAGACTATGGCAATTGATAGAGATGTTATGCATGATGGGAAGAACATCTACAAAATCTAGAAGGATGGCATTAACCATACCTTGTTTCCATTGTAAGAAGAGGGGACATTAGAGAGTAGTGATTACAAGGTATTGTTGTTGAGTATGTTGAATTTCCACGATCTTGGGTCTAGGATAGTATCTTAAAATCTCTGTATCAAACCAGGAATCTCAACAAAACTACTTTTCACAACGAAATATAAACAATAGTAAATCACACATGCATAGAATATAGACAATTTTTTACAATTTTCAACCCAACTTCGTTATATTAAACAACATATAATACAACAGTCTAGGGCTCCCGTACCAGTGATAATGGCCTTCATACATCCACTAGAACAAGATACAAACTGGGGCTTGGTTTCAATCCATCAACAACCAATCTACCCTCAATAAGATACTCTAACCATCTAGCTTATGAAGTAGACTCTCTCAGCTCCCGATATGCAGCTCATGCCTCTATCAATGCTCCAAGTCCATCTGGCCACTAAATCTCGGCTATCAATCTACTATCCAGTTATGCCTTAGTTCATCATGTTGGGTTGTGTTATATTCTTTCCACGACTAGCCCACATAGTTAACCGGGGGGTTAGAAGGGGGGCAGAGCCCCCCCTTCGTTGCACCAATTGCATAGCGGGGGGAGTCACAGGTGGTTTGAGGGGTGCAGGTAACCCCACTCTATGGCATCCGGGGCAGCGCCCCGGAAAATTTTGGTTTTGGACCCTATATTAGGTTGGGCGGACCTACCTATGGTTTCGTGCATGTTTTTCGCACATGGTTTTGGACGCGATGGTTTTCAGTCCATGGTTTTGGACGCAATGGTTTTCGGTCCATGGTAGTTGATGCTTCGGCATGTATAAATATGTATTGTGACATTGAAAGGAACATAATGGGAAATCAAGAGGTAGTCCCGTTTTGGGATCCAGGGGGAAATATCTGTGTATATGTGTTTTATGTGTTATGCTCTCACATTGTTTATTTTTTGTGTTTTAGAATTCTTATGCAGGTAATTTCTGTACGGGGTTAAAACCTACACATCAAGGCCACAACACATCGAGACTCTTATCGAGTTGTTCGCAACTCCACTTGTGAACAACTCTCAACTGCCCACTGCTGCTCCTCAACTATCCAGGGAATTCAACCCACTATTGTCTTCTTGCACTGCACCGATGAAGACCAACATAGGGTACAGAGGATTTCCACCTATCACTGCAAGATGTCCATCTCCCACAATGAACACGGGCTAGGAGGACTACCCATCATCTGCTGTAGAAGTCCTTCTCCACACATAAGTTTCAGGATCCACAAACTGCTCCTGGTTGATCAGGCCCTTGAGATCAACAACTGCCTCTCTCGCAACTACCTTTGTCCATTAAGGTGTTGCTCACTGAGCTCCAACTTGGACACTATCATGTTGTCCTCCAGTAGACCATAAATTCCCAATCCATGTTCACATTTGGTCCACCCTCACACTGCCCTTCAATAGTCCACAAGTGACCAAGTCAATACTATTAACAAATTGTAACGCCCCCTCCTCACAGGTCCACCTAAGCAGCCAACCAACCAGGAAAACATGTGATGAGAGAGGTTATTATAAGGGATTCAATCTCCTTGGTGACCTTCAGAAAATGGAATCAACAGAACTCATCAAACAAACCCAACCACATCAGCAATTACACCCCCAGGAGGCATGTTAACCACTTAGACATCCTGTCCCTGGGTCCCACTGATGTTTTAAGCCTATTAACCCAAATTATCTCTCATACTATAGGAAAGACAATGATTAGAAACTAAAAGTCACTCTCATAGGCCTTCGTGCCAGTGAATGTGAACTTTTCTCATCAAAGTTGTGCCAACGACCTCGAGATTTGAGCCACTTTTCTAGCCTAGAATCGACGCCTCTGCATAGTTTAATTCATCGGGTGACAATTTTTTACTGATGAGGTAAATAGCATAGGATTGTTTGTTTTCTTCTTGTCTTAAAGTTGCGCTAATGGAAATATCTGAGCCATCAGAGGAAATGTGGAATGGAAGGGACCAGTTGGGACCTCTCAAAACTAGTGCCTGCACTAATTTTTCCTTTAATGTCTCAAAAGACTATTGGCAAGTTGTGGACCGGAGAAACTCAATATCCTTAGCTAATAATCGGAAAAGGGGGGGTAGATATCCTAGAAAAGTTCTCAATGAATCTCCTATAATAGCCTGCATGTCCCGGGAACCCTCTTACTTCCCTTTGTGTTTTGGGTGTAGGAAGACACAAGATAACTTCTATTTTGACCGGGTCTACTTAGATACCTTTGTCGGAAACCAAATGTCTAAGGAGTACTCATGCTTTGCACATTAATCTACATTGTTTATCACTCAAAGCAAGGTGAGCGTCTTGGCAACGTAAAAGAACTTTTTCTAAGTTTTTGAGGGCTTCCTGGAATGAGTTACCAAACACTAAGAAATCATCCATATAGATCTCAACACACTCAAGATCAGCAAAAATGGCCAACACAACCCTTTGAAAGGTGGTTGGGGCATTACATAGTCTAAAGGGAAGCACTCGTTAAGCAAATGTACCCTATGTACATGTAAAGGTGATCTTATCTTGATCTATGGGCATGTAATATTCCTAATTAGCCATGGCTAATTGGAATATTCGTTTTTGCCCAATTTTTGCCTTCTATAGTTATTTATAAATAAAAAAGTGAGGATGGGGGACATAACTCACTTTAAGGATAAAAAGTCACTTCCTAGTAGCACAACATTGTGACTTAAGGAGAAGCCAAGGGGGCCAAAGGGGGATTCAGAAATGAGGCCCACGCAGACACATGGAGGGACTGCGCAGGAGGGAAGAACACATGGTAAGAGGGGAATCACGCAGGAGGAGGTGAGCCTACGGATTGTGAGGGGTAGAGGCTATAAAATAGAGAGGAGCCCACTCATTTTGGATCATTTTGGTTATGAGCATTTGTGATATTCATTTCGACTTAGAGCACGCTGGCTGTTTAGCTAGTCTGCAGCACTGTTTAGTGCATTGAGTGTCTTCGTTCAGAGATCTCACCCTTAGCCCCGAGGGACTTCGAGTGCATGCTCGGGCAAGGTATTTCCATTGGCATTCCAGCAGTAGTTTCATCAACATTTCACCAACAGTTTCATCAGCGTTTCAGCAGCAGTTTCATCAGCGTCTTTGAGGAACTGCGCAGAACCCTAAGGGGGTGATTTTCGAGGGTCAACCATTTCAGAAAAGCTTTCTGGGTTTTTCTGGGTTTTTTTAGTAGAGTCTGATTCTAGAGTTTCAACCTTTTATAAGGAGGGGAGCAGCCCCAAATCCTCATTCAATTTCTAGTAGCAACAATAGCATGACAGTTTTCCAGCAGCTGGGATGCAGACCCGTGTGAGGCCATTCTCGGAAAGATTTCTGGGTTTTTTTTGGTTTCTTGAGTAGAGCCTGAATCCAAGGTTTTATCTTTTTTGAGAGGGGAACAACCCCAAATCATCATTTGTTTTCTAGCAGCAACAACAGCACAACAGCAGCATCCATGCAGAGAGGCCATTCTTGTCATTCTGAGAGTATTTCTTCACTTGCCTTGTGCAAGTCGAGGTGCCATCTGTCTAATCACCTCTTGTACTCATTTATTGCTCTGTATAATAAAATGGCTTAGCATTTCTCGCTACATTTCTTGTGTATCTGTTTATATTTCCGGTTTACATTATTATAAGTCGTTCCATTGTTATTTTATCACTTCTAGGTTATTATATCATTTGCACATATTTGGTTGGAGTTTTCGCTGGGGCTTGAAGAATATTCTAGGTTAGGGAGATTATAGTGGTATCAGAGCATAGATCTAGCTCAGCCTATGGAGCTAGCAATCTATGACACCGGGGGAAAAACCCTATATTTGTTACACAGGTCAGAGATACAAAGACACTGGGTGTAGGTTGGAGAACACTTATGGAGAGGGAGACTGTGTTCCAGTGGTGGAAACAGAACAGGAGGAGCCTATGGTGGACGCAGAGCAGGACGATTCGATGGCAGATGATGACGAGAAGAGATTTGTGGATATGCTTCTCAAATCCGTGCAGGATCTGTTGAGGCAGATTGAGGTGATGGGGCAGAGATTCATGGTAGTAGAGGCCAGACAACATGAGATCCCATGGGTTTTTTAGGTTGGTGAGGGATCGGGTGCATCCCACCATTTGCCGGAGCAGTGTGATACTGCGCAGTAGGTGGCCTCACATGCCCCTACACGCTCTACCATGCCCACTTTCTTAGGAACCAACACGGGGACCGTAGCCCAGCAGGAGGCAAAGCCCAGACATATCAGCGATTATTTTGCAGAGTACCGGGCCTATGGGCAGGAGTTCAGGGAAACCCTCTCATTCAGAGATTTTGTTCAGCTCCAGCGGGATAGTAGACCCCGCGACCATCACAGAGGGTACCAGCATTACCATGATGGTAACACCCATTGTTCAGCGAGTAGATTCCACTTGCCTATGTTTGATGGTTCATCAAACAGTTCGACAAAGTCTTGGGTGGAGAAGCTGGACATTTATTTCCAGCTTAACCAGATGTTGGAGACAGAGGCCATCAAGGTGGCAACATTGCATTTGGATGGTGAGGCCCAAGATTGGTGGTTTCATGGGATGGTTACACTAGGGCACTCCACAGTGACGACATATGCCGAGTTTACCAGGAGACTGGTGGAGCGATTTGATCGGAGGGATCCAGAGCAGCATTTTGTTGAGCTAACAAGGCTCAAACAGACAGGGAGCCTAGAGACCTACATTGCAGATTTCTTGAGGGTCTCTGTGATGGTGCCAGACCTATCCACGACATGAAGGGTCTATATGTATGTTGAGGGGTTAGCAGAGCCACTTCGGGTTTAGTCCGATCCACTAAACAAGGCACACTCCAGGACGCTATCAGCAGGACCCGGGACTTACAGGATGTCTTACCCAGGACCTGGACACCTTACCCCCAGAGACATACTTTTCAGTCTAAGGGGAAGGATGTGAGGATTCCTCCTCCAAAGGGGAATCCAAGATGAGTACAGCTTGACGACGATGCCAAGAGGGAGCTGAAGAAGTAGCGGTTGTGCTTCACCTGTCAGGAGCCATGGGCACGAGGACATAGATGTGCTGCTGGCATAGCACATTTTATTGAGGTCTTCTCCGAGAGCAATGGAGAAGAGGATGACGAGGAGGATGTGGAGGCAGGAGATAGCCATGCCATACAGGGACCTATGGCACCTCCACCACCACCAGCAGGTGGTGCATCTTTTTCACCCACTAGAGGGGCCCTTGCAGCGTTGCGAGGAGTTCTCAAGTATCTGATGCTACGCATAAGAGGGATAGTATGTGGCCAGCGCGTATCAGTTTTGGTTGACAGTGGGGCCACCCACGACTTCATCGATGCACAGATGGTTGAGCATAAAGGTATACAGACAAAGAGCTTCGATGGGTTTTTAGTTTTGGTCCCATGAGATCATACTATGATGTGTGCTCATCATGTTCTAGAGCTATCAGTGACAATGGGCACCTACACATTGACTAACCACTTTTTCATGGTCGATATTTTGGACACCAACATGATACTGGGTGTTCAGTGGCTCATCACTCTAGGGAAGGTCACGACAGATTGGAAGACCTTAGAGATGGAGTGGGATGATGAGAAGACAGGGAGGCATGAGAAGATACGGGGACAGTACACATATCTACCTCAGACTGTTTCGGCTCATCGTATGGAGGCAGTCTTCCGAAAGGGAGACATAGAGTGGGCAGTAAGCTGCGTGCATAAGAGGCAGGGACTACAGGGTGGACGATACATCTGGAGATACAGTCCATCCTTGACTAGTATGCCATAGTGTTTGGGGAGATTCTGCTAGGAATGCCACTGGACCGGGGGTTTGAGCACACTATCGAGCTTGAGCAGGGCATCCAAGCAGTGATCACCACCCCCTATAGGCACCCCAAGGCCTATCGAGATGAGATTGAGTGGGCTATCCAAGAGTTGCTAGCTCTTGGGCACATTCGACCGAGCACGAGTCCTTTTGCTTCTTCTATGGTGTTGGCGAAGAAGAAGGATGGTACATTGAGGGTGTGCATCGACTACATGGTGAAGACTGATCACAATAGCCTCAAGTTCTTTTTGGAGCAGAAGCAGCTACAGGAGAGGCAGCAGAAGTGGATCAGTAAGATTCAAGCATATGACTTTGACATTGAGTATGTCAAGGGTAAGAACAATGTGGTAGCAGATGCCCTTTCACGTAGACCAGCCACGTTGTCTCTTATGAGCTTGGATACAGATTGGAGGGCTCGACTCTTAGTAGAGTACTCCAAGGACAGGTTTGCATGTGAGGTCCTAGATGGGCACGTGGCAGATGACAGGTACAGGGTGGTTGATGAGATCATCTATTACAGGGACCGAATCTTCTTGACTAAGGGGTCTCAGCTCAAGAAGAAGATACTCCAGGCATCACATGATTCACCTTTGGCAGGACATCAGGGGTTTACCAAAACCTACAAGGCCATTAGAGAGAGGTTCTCATGGAAGGGCCTTAAGGAGGACATACTCTAGCACATCCGGGAGTGCGATGTTTGCCAGAGAAACAAGGGAGAGATGAGCCATCCTGCGGGTTTATTGCAGCCTCTTCCCATTCCAGAGGGGAAATGAGAGAGTATTTTGATGGACTTCATCACAGGGTTGCCTTGGTATAGGGCAAGGATTGTATCTTTGTCGTCGTTGATCGACTGACAAAGTATGCACATTTTTTTTCCATATCCGCACACTATAGAGCAGCATAGGTGGCCGAGCTATTCTTCAGAGAGATTTTCAGGCTACATGGTCTTCCTAAGACTATCGTCAGTGATAGGGACAACCATTTCATGGGTGGGTTTTGGCAGGATCTTTTCCGGTTGGTGGGGACGGAGTTGACACCGAGTACCAATTATCACCCACAGACAGATGGGTAGACAAAGATAGTTAACAAGTGGTTGGAGGGCTACTTGGGTAACTATGTCAGTGGGTAGCAGCGAGCATGATTGAGGTGGCTGCATCTAGGGGAGTACTGCTACAATACTTCACATCACATGTCCATTGGTATGCCACCATTCTATGCTTTATATGGGTAGCATCCTTTATCTTTTGCTGACGTAATGTTTGGAGATAGCAAGGCTCCCAAAGCCAAGATATGGATCCAAGAGAGTCAGGATATTCTCCGAGCTCTCAAAGATAACATGGCTACAACACAGAACCGACAGAAGCTGTATGCCGATAGGGGTTGGGTGGAGAGATAGTTCGAGGTAGGGGACATGGTCTACCTATGGTTATAGCCATACCGATAGTCGTCACTAAAGCAGAAGGGGGCTGAGAAGCTTAAGCCCCGTTTTTATGGGTCGTACAGGGTGATATGCAAGGTTGGATTGGTTGCATATGAGTTGGAGCTGCCCCAAGGCAGCAAGATTCATAATGTTTTCCATGTATCATGCCTGAAAAAGGCATTGGGGTAGCAGGTGATAGTGATAGATGAGCTACCACCCATGGATGACGAGGGGCATTTGGTATTGCAGTCGGAGGCTATCATTGATACCACGGAGAGGCAGCTGCGGAGCAGGACGGTCCGAGAATTCTTGGTGAGGTGGAAGAATTTGCGGGATGAGGATGCCACTTGGGAGAGTGAGAAGATCTTGTAGCATCCATCACTTTAGTTTCTTGAGGACAAGCAACATTTTGCCGGGGGAGACTGTAATATTCCTAATTAGCCATGGCTAATTGGAATATTCGATTTTGCCCAATTTTTGCCTTCTATAGTTATTTATAAATAAAAAAGTGAGGATGGGGGACATAACTCACTTTAAGGATAAAAAGTCACTTCTTATTAGCACAACATTGTGACTGAAGGAGGAGCCAAGGGGGCCAAAGGGGGACGCAGAAATGGGGCCCACACAGACACATGGAGGGACTATGCAGGAGGGAAGAACACATGGCAAGAGGGGAATCACGTAGGAGGAGGTGAGCCTAGGGATTTTGAGAGGCAGAGGCTATAAAATAGAGAGGAGCCCCCTCATTTTGGATCATTCTGGTTATGAGAATTTGTGATAGTCATTTCAACTTAGAGCACGCTGGCTGTTTAGCTAGTCTGCAGCATTGTTTATTGAATTGAGTGTCTCCGTTCAGAGATCTCACCCTTAGCCCCGGGGGACTTCGAGTGCCTACTTGGGCAAGGTATTTCCATTGGCATTCCAGCAGCAATTTCATCAGCGTCTTTGAGGAACTACGTAGAACCCCAAGGGGTGATTTTCGAGGATCGGCCATTTTAGAAAAGCTTTCTGGGATTTTCTGGGTTTTTTGAGTAGAGTCTTTTTCCAAAGTTTCAGCCTTTTCTGAGGATGGGAGCAGCCCCAAATCCTGATTCGATTTCCAGTAGTAGCAACAGCACGACAATTTTCCAGCAGCTGGGACGCAGATCAGTGTGAGGCCATTCCAGGAAAGCATTCTGGGTTTTTCTGGGTTTCTTGAGTAGAGCTTGAATCCAAAGTTTCAACTTTTTCTGAGGAGGGGAGCAACCACAAATCATCATTTGTTTTCTAGTAGCAACAACAACACAACAGTAACATCCACGCAGAGAGGCCATTCTTGTCATTCTGAGAGTATTTCTTCACTTGCCTTGTGCAAGTCGAGGTGCCATCTATCTAATCACCTCTTGTACTCATTTATTGCTCAGTATAATAAAATGGCTTAACATTTCTCGCTTCATTTCTTGTGTATCTGCTTATATTTCTGGTTTACATGATTATATGATGTTCCACTGTTATTTTATCACTTCTGGGTTATTATATCATTTGCACATATTGGGTTGGAGTTTTTGCTGGGGCTTGAGGAATATTCTGGGTTAGGGATATTAGAGGGTGTAATCTGAATTTGGTTGTACCCACTGAAGCCATCTAAAAATGAAAAGTACATTTTACCAGCAAGGATATCTAGCACTTGATCAATAAAAGGAAGGGGAAAGTAATCCTTGATAGTGGCTTTATTAAGTTCTCTATAATCAATGCAGATGCACCATCTGCCATCCTTTTTAGGGACTATTACCAATGAGGAGACCCATTGGATATTGGATATAGGATAAATAAAGTTAGCATCTAAGAGTTTTTGTAATTCTTCTTTCACAACATCTCTTAGCGTAGGGTTCATGCGCCTTTGGGGTTGACGAATAGGTCGGGCTCCCTCCTGAATATAAATATGGTGAGTATAGGTTTTAGGAGGTATGTCTTTCATGTCCTCATAACTCCATGCAAAGGCATCAAGGTGATCACGCAACAAATCAACAAGTTGCTCTCGTTGAGATGAGCCTAGGTATGAATTGATATGTAAGGATTTGCCTAGACTAATTTTAACAAGAGTAGTCTCGGGCTCAAGAGTGCAAGAATATGCTACTAAGACTGGTGATGAGGAGGGTTGAGAATCAAAATTTTCTTGAAAATTTGGACTAAATATTTGACCAAACATGTCAAAATTAGGCATTGTGTCCAAATTATTCAAGAAATCTTGTAATTCACCCTCTTGGGTAGACTCTGTATGATGGTAGATCAAAGAAACAGGTTGAGTCTCCTCACCACTGCTGTTGTAACTAACCACAAAGTGTCCTTGAGCTCCTGAATAGATCTAGCAGGCGGGTATAAGGTGACTTTCTTCCTAGAGTCTCCATCTGAAACATACCTATCACCAGAGCGACATCCAATGTAAGCATCAACTGTGGAAAACCATGGTCACCCCAGAATCAAGGGATGTCCACCAAGAGGATTTTTTGGCCGAAGGACAATAAAGTCTACGAGGTATTCCCAAGAGTCTATGGAGACAACCACATCATCTAGTACACCTTTTGGCTTGATTTTTGATTTATCTGCAAGTTCAAGCATGGTAGGGGTAGGACGAATATGGACCAACCCAAGCTGATCCATGGTTTGCCTAGTCATGACATTGATGCAAATGAAGCCAAACTTTGTCGCCCACCTGGAACTTGTGTGGCACTTGATGTTGACCATGGCATTTCTTGTGCTTAGCATTGGATTTGTCCAATATATCATGGACCTATTGGTAGATGTGTTGAATGTGCTCGATGAAGTTAGCCCTTTCAGCTTTGGATTGCACGTGAGCCGAATCTACCTGAGTGGCTGCAAATGGTATGGCCACATCAATGGGGCATAATGGCTGAAATCCTAGCCCTACCTAAAAGGGGCTATGGTCAGTTGAGCTATCGAGAGCTCTGTTGTAGCTATGTTGGACATAGGGGAGACTTTCATCCCATGTGCGTGGATGCTTCGAGTTGTACATGTGCAGAGTGTGTACGATCATCTTGTTGACAACCTCTATTTGGCCATCAGTTTGGGGATGGAAAGTCGTGGACTTAGTGAGTTTTTCATCCAGCATTGATCAGAGACTTGACCAAAATGTACTTAGGAATCTATTGTCCTGATCTGAGATAATGGATTGTGGGATCCCGAAGTGTACCCACACTCACTCAAAGAAGAGCTTAGCAGTGGCCTCTGTTGTGATACTCTTTTTGTAGGCCGCCATGATGGCCATCTTAGAGAATCTATCGACGACCACAAAAATGCAATCGTTGTCGTGCTTAGTAGAAGGAAGGTCTGACATATAATCCATGGAGACAGATTCCCAAGGCCAACTAGGAGCAGTTAGAGGAGTATACAAGCCTTTCTTCTTGATGGTTGGTTTGGAAATGACGCATGTGGTGCAGGATCTAATATAGTTCCCAACATCTTGACGAAGTTTTGGCCAATAAAAATACTTCTGCAATACCGCCATTGTTTAATTTACTTTAAAATGTCCAGCGACTCGACTGTAGTGCGCCTCCCAAATCATCTTGTCACGCTCACTTGAAAGAACACATATGTGTCCCAAGTGGCATAATAGTGCATCCTGAAGGTGAAAATTTGGAACTTTCTTCCCTTCTACGAGTGTTTGGTATATGCTGCCGAATTCTGGATCACTCTTGTAAAGATGCAGCCACCCCAATGTCTCGTGCCCACAAGAGTCGAGCACATTGATTAGCGCCATGACCGGTGGTCGGCTGAGGAAATCAATGACATTATTGTTGCTTCCCTTCTTATACTTAATGTTCAAATGGAACTGTTTTAGATAGGTGGACCATTTCTGATGGCGATCGTTCTGTAACTTCCCCTGTGTCTGTATGAATTGTAGAGGCTGGTGGTCTGTGTGGATGATTGTTTCCTTCCCCAGAATGTAATGCTTCCATTTATGGCAGGCCTGCACAATGGAATACATTTCTTTGTCATAAGTGGGGTACTTCCAGACTGTGTCTGAAAGTGTCTCACTATGGTAAGCCACTGGATGCCCATGTTGAGTAATGACTGCACCAATAGCATAGTCTGAGGCATCTGTCTCAATCTCAAATGGTTGTTACAGGTCTGGTAATGTGAGCACTAGTGTAAAACAAAGGTGATTCTTCAACTCAGAGAATTCTTGTTGTTGGGTTTCCGACCAAAAGAAAATTTCTTTCGCTCCAACCTTAGTGACTTGACTTAAAGGCTAAGTGATATGACAAAACCACAACACGATCCTACGGTAGAAATTAGCAAGACCCAAAAAGTTGCAGATCTCTGTTAGAGTGGTTGGGGCTGGCCAATCCTGAATGACTTGTATCTTGGATGGGTCCACATGTACACCCTACTCATCAATGCTGTACCCCATATATTGAACTCGGGTTAGGCCAAAGGTGTATTTCTCTAATACACCTTCTTCTGTACCAATACAATTAGGCTCCCACATGGTGATGAGCTTGGTCTGATTTGCCCTTTCTATAGTAGTTCTTGAATCTGCCTCTTGATCTCATCGTTCTATAGAATAGAGCGTCGATAGATTAGTCCATTGGGCAGCGGCGCGCCTGGGGTCAGATCGATGGAGTGCTTAACCTGACAGTGCAAAGGTACCCCTGTGGGTGAGGCAAAAATGTCCCTAAACTCCTCCACAACCTTGTCCAACTATTGCTGTTGTGTAGAGGAGCCCTTCCGGGAAGTCACGGCCACAACCTTCTTCTTGCCTTGGGGCGAATAATAAGGAAAACAAATTTCCTAGTTTGGGAAATGATCTTATTGCATTGCTTTGTAGTGATCAAAGAGATGGCGGTGGACGGGGCTACCTCCGGTATCCTGTACAACTTATTAGCTAAAGTAATAATCATAGAGTGAGGTCTAGACTCATATACAACATGTCAATTCCACAAGTATGGTTGTCCTATCAATACATCATAAAACTCAAGAGGAGCAACGTCACACAGTACCTCATCCGTGAAGGGCTTGATGATGTAGGGAAGGCGACACTGCTGGCTAACGCGAAGATCTCGTCCTTGGTGAAGCCGCCCAATTGTGTATGATTGTGGATGTGTTGTAGTCTTTTGGCCTCACCACTTCACGACTTCTACTAAAATGAGGTTATTTTGGCTCCCCCGGTTGACAATGAATTGCAGCGGAGAACTCTTCATCCACATCTATGAGTGGAAGAGGCGTTCCCCCTCCTCTGGATCTTCAAGCTCAATTTTCTGGATCTTTGTGGTGGCCATGGTGGCATTGGGCTCCGCATCAATGATCTGCTTCCCTTTGTCAGTTCACTTATCAGGTTCTGATTCAGAGTCGGAACCTGCGTCTGATGCTGAAGCCTTCAGCTCGGCCACTAGTGATTGCTTGGACTGACACTCACTTGTATTGTGAGTGGAGCTCTTATGGAACTCACACCATTTTCTCGTGTCCTTCTTCATCTTCGTAGTGTTGTTCTTTTCTTGCAGCTTTGGAGGGTTGTCCTGGGTAGCCCAGCCTTGGCTTGGTCCCTTGTTCTATGGTTTGGGGGTGCCATTTCCTTTATTTGGATTCACAGATTCAAAGTCCCACTTCCTCTATTTAAACTTTTGCTAGATCTTTACATCATACCGATATTTTGTGCCGAGCGAGGGAATGTCCTAGAACTCCATCTCATCCTAGATGTACTTGTGTAGACAACCACGGTACTTGAGCACAAAATTCCACTCAGTATCCTTGATACCCAGCTTCATGTGAAGGGTATGGAAAGTATTTGTGAACTTCGGCACATCTTGGTCCCTTCCTTGCCGTAGTGTGGTCCACATTATGTATTTATCTTCATAGCTCCTGAAAGGGTAATAATGTTCCTTTGTTGCATCTTGGAAAGAATTCCAAGTGGGTGCAGCTGAAAACAACGAGGGTTCACTCCTGTCCTTTTGTTCACAGTAGGTTTCCCACCAGTCCTTGACATGTGAGGCGACTTTAAGAAGTGCAAACGTAATCTTTTCTCGATTGGAAAAGTCATGAACTGAAAAATGTCCTTCCAATAGATTTAACCATTTACCTACGACGTTTTCATCTATCAGGCCTTTGCATATGGGAATATCGAAGTTAACATGTCCCTTCAAAGGAGTGGCTGCTGGATGATGATGCATCACCTGTAAGTAGCCGTCGAAGGATCTCGGAAAATTTATCAATCATCATGTCCCTCTGTCACTCGAGGTCTTCCTCGAGCAACATTTTGAAAGGATCTCTTACCCCCTCATCTTTCTTTTCTTCCACCATGGGAGGTCATCAGGTTTTGTGAGGCTGATCCTGCAATGGTTCAACTAGATCGAGCCCTAACTCCTTATACCTTGACCTCGTTGGGGACATATAAAGAAAAACAGAGAAAGAGAAGATTGCTCTGATACCACTGATCCAAACTTAATCAATAACACAACAACTTATAGAGATAATCATAAACACAAAGATGCAATAGAAAACACTTCATTTCATTAAAAGAAAAAAACTGAACTATGCTTACAAACAAAATGGAAATAAGATAGCTCAGGCGATGGTAGCTTATCTCTGAGAAGCGATGTGGTGGCTACATGCCTCTGAACTGAGTTACAATGAGGCTCAAGTGCCTTTTTATTATTGAACAGTAAGGGAAAACCCTAAACAACCAAAAACCTAACTCGATGAGATGTAACACCAAGATTTTATGGGCCCTGTTGGGGTTAGTTGGGTAGCCAACTTCCCGGGGTCGTAACTTGGTCATATTATCTCCATTTGATGCGTATGATACCTCGTTGGAAAGATCTCTCCGAGGACTACAGTTGTTGATGTGATTGCCATAACAATAACTTAACAATTTTTTCCAAAAAAAATTGTCGTTTAGGTCCTAAAAACAGCTCTGGAAGTTCAGGACCCGAAAAACTGCCAAAACTAGTAAATTGTGCTACAATTAAGGAAACATATGAAACTGACTCGGGGGTCTAAGTGGAATAGGCAGGTGGACACCAATATCCACTTGGATCAAAACGAAAAAACACACTTTGGTGAAACAATTACCATAATAAATAACTGGCACAATATTATATTTTAGGCATAGCATCTAGCTCTGTGCAAAGGGTATACGTATGGAGAATTCACCCAACTATTCTTTAATCGAGGATTGAAAGGGGAGACTCCACTGGATCATTTCAAGATACCTCATGACACCTCTTTGTGAATAGTGATATTCAACTCACAATAAATATGTGTCATTTTTCTTTTAGCATGGGTCAATCTACCTCTTGGTATTAATCGAACAAAAGTTTTTAAGTGTTATAACCTCAAAATATTAATAATGTGTGTGATTTTGTAGGGTAAATATATATGTGTGAAATAATAAGAGCCATATTCTGAAACAAACGATTTCTCTGTTGTATATAATTTTTATGTGAAATAATAAGTGATATACTTGAAACTTAGTTGGTCTGTGTATTGTACAGAATTTGTATTTGATAGGATTAATTTAGAATATCAAAAACTCGGACCTAACTACTTGAGTCAGAGGTCGGGACTCAATCTCATCTGATAGTTTGTGGGAGGAGATTAGCTCTGAAGATACATGGTTACAAACTTATAATCGGGTGCAAATTGTGCTAAAAGGGTTTGAGAGTGCAGTTTTTTTTTTGGTCAAATAAGAGTGGGTCTTTCTATTAATCGAAACCGTTACATTACATATTTTATAGGGTAAACCAAACTTCCTTGCATTTACCAAAAAATGCCCCACATGACGTAACTGAAGCAGAATTGACTTGAACAACCAACCCCACAATCTGTGTATATGACTAACCCAGGTAGAATAATATAAAAATATATTCCCCCACTATCTAAAAGTTCGGAATTCAAAATAATTACATTCGCGACCCTAAAAAATGCGGGTCCGCATTCCCGGTGCATCAGGCCCTCCACCGTTGATCGTCCCTTCCTGGATCCAATGGTATACATATATTTCGGGTGGACATATAGCTCGGGGAATACCCGCGCGAAAGGCGGTATCCTCTTCTTTCCCAATGCTATGTGTCGCTTGTCAAGTGGAATCAGAAGCTACCCTTTGAATACCAGTTCCCGCTTATGCCCCTTATGAAATACCACTTGTGGTATAAGAAACCACTTCCTCGCGAAAGGACTTTCTCACTTTACCGCCGAGTGATGGCCATCGATCCCCCCTTCGGATGCTTCTTGCTCCTTCGATGGATTTATGATGGATCTGTGCTTAATCCCCATTTTCTCTGCTTTTCGTTGAATCACTGTGTATCCATTGATCCATTGAATCACTGTGACGAGCCTGCCACGCTTCCAAAATCTATCCTTACGCCCCTGCTTCCTTCGTTTCCCTCCTCTGATCTCGACCTTTCCCATTGTTGCATATCTTTGGTAGCCTGACCGAGACAGTCCTCTAATAGTTTGCCTGGGGGTATCAACTCACAGACGTACCAGGTGTCCCTTTCCTTTTTAATCACACCTTCGTTCGCCAAACGATCTGCTACCATGTTAGCTTTTCTCTTTACATGGAAAAAGCTTACAGTTCTTAGGATTTGCAGGTGGGGGTAGATGTGGTGAAATATTTGCGAGAGCCTTCAGTGTTTCGACACTTTATCCGGTGATGTACCATTACATATTTTCTTGGCTACCCTGATAATCAGTTCTGAATTTGCTTCAGTGATGACATTATGAGAATCTGAATCCACCAATTTTTCTAAGCATTGCTCTAGGGCCATGAGTTCCGCCATGTTATTAGTTGCCTTTCCCAAGTGGCCATGAAAGATTTTCTTAATTTGACCCTGTTCATCTCTTATAACACCCCCAAAACCAGCCAACCCTGGGTTACCCTTAGATGCTCTATCTATATTGACCTTTAAGAAACCCTAAGAAGGAGGCTTCCAAATGTTTATATCTAAATTTATTTGCTTCACTCCCTTGATAATGTCCTGTGGGATTATGGATTGAATACCCAAATGTAGAATAAGACTCGCATCTTGGGGTAGAGGAGGGTCCTTAGGAAGTGTTCTCAATAGGTTGTTGACTGTGTCTTTGAGCTGCCTTAAAATTTGGTCAATTATGTGTTGTGGATTCTTTGCTTTGTTCTTGAAGATTCGACTATTGCGCTCTTTCCAGTCATTCCAGATGACAAAGCCTGGAACCAGGGTCCAGGCTCTATTAATAATTTCATTCCCTGGGAAGTTTTTCCTCCAATTCTTAAAATTATTGGAGATGTTGAGTCTGTCCCTATTAGTTTGCTTAAATATTGAGGCCACCCATTCCCACACGATGGAGGTGAATCGGTAGAGGTTAAGAAGGTGATCTATCATCTCCTCTTGTGAGTCACAAAGGTAGCATTTGGAAGGTCCAACGAATCCTTTTTTCAGGAGATTCTCCCAAGTTAAGAATTTCCTATGATGAACTAGCCAAATAAATAGTTTTATTTTCTTCTAGTGGGGGCTTTGCCAAAGATTCTTCCAAACTTGATCAGGATTAGAATAGTTAAATCATGTTGGTACCTTTTTAGCTTCTTTTAGATTAAAGTTTCCTTCGTTGTTCTTCCCCATATTAGCTAGTCAGGCAAGGAGGATACCAGAATTCTCCTATGCTCTAGATCCTGGATAAGAGAGTCTACCTGGGCCCTCATAGGACTCTCTTCATTATGGCCTAGATCCTTCCAAGTTCTCCATTTTCCATTGTTCCTTTCCTGGTCCCAGAAGTATTTTAGCATAAGTAGACCTTTGTTATCTTTGTCATTCTTGAGAGCTGCTAATTCATCCTTGTACAAGTTGGGTTCCTGCTGCCAGTTATCCTCCCAAAATCGTGCTAGGTTCCCAGCTCGAATTTCCCAGAAACTATGTTGCTGAACGATACCTTTATTATCCCAGGTAAGGTTCCAAATGTGGGAGCCCTTTATGTGCCCGAACATTCTGATGTGATCTTTCTCCTACCAATTATTTGCATATTTTTCCTTCCATAGCTTAGCCCAGGGAGTAGCTGATTCCTTGATCCATCTCCACCAAAGTTTGGCTCTCAAGACCTTGCTGATGGTTTTCGAATCATGAATCCCCAAGCCACTGTGGCTCTTGGGTTTACAGATCTTGTCCCAAGCTACTAAAGCCCATTTCTTTTTTACCTCTCCTTTGCCCCATAGAAAGTCCCTTTGTATGCTCCTAATCTGTTGCTTGACTCCTTTAGGAGCAGGAAGAGTTAAGAACATAAATATGGGAATGGCCTATAGTACAACTTGTGTGAGCACAAGGTGCCCCGCCAAATTTAAAAACCTGCATGTCCATTTTCGGATCTTATCCTGCAATTTATTTACAATTGGCTCCCACACTTCCTTGTTGAGAGGTTTATCTGTGAGAGGTATGCCCAAATACTTTGAAGGTAGCTGGTCCCTTTGAAACCCAAGAATTCTGGTGATATTACGTTGAATAGCAATGTTAGTGTTAAAGAAAAAAAAAATTGATTTGTTGAGGCTTACCTCTGTGCCAGCAGCCATAACAAAATCATTCAAAATTTGTTTGATCGTTCTGTCTTCCCTGACAGTGGGTAAGCCCTGCAACATTGTGTCATCCACAAATTGTTGATGTGTATTTGCCACTCCATCCAAGGTGAGTTTGATGCCTTGGATTCTTCCTTCAGCATTAGCTATTTTAAATGCTCTACCAAGCCCTTCCATCATGAGAACAAAGAGGAAGGGTGAGAGAAGATCCCCTTGCTTGAGACCTCCAGAGGGTGTGAAGAGTCTTGAAGGAGCGCCATTAAGCAGTATGGAGAAACTAGTCGTGGTGACTAGTGCCATAAACCATCTTATCCAGTTGTGGTCGAAGCCATAGGATTTTAGAACTGCCCTTATATAAGACTAGCTTAGCTTGTCACAAGCTTTTGCCAAATCTAATTGAATGATCATACCAGCTTGTTTACTGCTTTTGAGAGAGTGTACCACCTCATGAGCTTGGATAATATTGTTTAGAATTTGTCTTCCTTTCACATATCCTATTTTCTCCGCTGAGATGAGAGCTAGTAAAAGTGGCTTGAGTCTATTGGCTATCACCTTGGAAATAATTTTGTACACCACATTACATAAGGCTATGGGTCTAAAGCCATCTGGAGTCATGGCATTTTCCTTTTTTGGGATCAAAGCTATGAAGGAAGCATTAAATGCCCTCAATACCTTCTTAGATCTTCTTGAGTCTTCCACCACCTCAAGGATATCCTGTTTGACTGTTTTCCAACAAGCTTTGAAGAAGTCTACATTAAACCCATCCGAGCTTGGAGCTTTTCCATTTTGCATTTCATTGATCACCTCACTGACCTCCTCTTCCGACACTGGCCTGTTAAGATTATGGTTATCTTCTCTAGTGACCACCTGAGGGATGTACTATGTGAAATGGTTGATGATCCTGGATCTATCCTCTAGGGGCTCCTTTGCAATAGTGAGGAAGTGTTGTACAAGGAGTGATTCCATGTCTTTTTGAAAGAAAATTTCTCTCCCTTGAGAGTCTTTGAGCTTTATAATTCTATTATGTGCCCTGTGATCCATGGTGGATTTATGGAAGAACTTCGTGTTTATTTCTCCCTCTTTTATCCACTGTATCCTTGACTTCTGCCTCCAGAAAATCTCCTCTTGTAAGCATTGATCTTTGCATTCTTCCTACAAAGTTTCAGCTAGTTTTTTCCGCTCCTCGGTAAAGCCCTCTGTGATGTTGATCCTATTGATTTCCTGGAGTTTCTGCTTAGCTTCTCTTTTGGCTTTGAAGATATTGCCAAATTCCTTTTTGTTCCAGCTTTTAAGTTTGGCTTTGATATGTTTAAGTTTCTGTTGGAGCATGAACATTTTGGTGCCATGGATATTTAGATCCTCTTTCCATCATTTGTCAATATTACTGTTGAATTCAGGATGAGAGAGCCAGGCATTCTCAAACCTGAAAGGTCTGTTTTTTGGTATGCCCATAACAGTGGCTTCTAGCTGAACATGCCAATGATTTGAACCTCCAAAGGGAAGAATAGTAGCTGTCATGGTCGGGCCTGAGAGAAAGAGTTCCGCTGAGATAATAAACCTGTCTAATTTAGAGGGGACTTGTGAAGCCCCTCCCCTCTTATTGTTCTAGGTGAAGGTACCATTTATTGTTTCCGTGTCCACTAACCTCATATTCATTATGAAATTCTGGAAAGCCGTGGAGTCTCTACTTAGCTGCCTGTTGCCCCCTTTTTTCTCTGTAAGAGATTTTATCATATTGAAGTCTTGTGCAACGATCCAGGGCATATTAGGGTATCTTGCTCTTAGTTCCTCAAGGGAGGTAAGAAGCTTGAATTTATCTTCTTGCTTTTGAGAGCCATATACATTAGTGATCATGTATATCTCCTTATCCCCCAAAGGTTGACATACCAAAGAAAGATAGTTCCTAGATGCCTCAGCATCTAGTATACCAAATTTTTGTGGATCCCATAGCGTGAGAATCCCCCCCACTGAGTTCTTTGCTTTAACCTCTAGATATTCATACTTGATTAGCCATTTATTATGTATTCCTCTAATCTTATCCATCGAGCATTTTCTCTCCTGAATAAACACCATATCTGGTTTTTCTTATTTTATTCTATTATTGAGATTTCTTTGTTTCCTTCTACTTCCTAAGCCTCTAATATTCCAGGTTGTGAGCTTCATTAAGAAAGATTAGTAAATGAGTAGCTAGTAAGCTCTGTCATCTTACCTGAGTTAATCAATAGTTTCCACATTCGTTCAGCAGCTCCTTCTATCTTTTTCTTCCTCTTTTCCTACCTGGGTTCTTCGGAGATAGTGTCTGTGTCTCCTCCATCATTTTGACCCCTCTGTATTCCTGGCTTTCATGATTTATTTTGATTCCATTTCCTTTCGATTGTGATCTCCATAGGAATAGTTGTTGAACCCTGTCATATTCCTCTTTGGGCAGGTAATCTACTCCTTTGGTCGTTCCTTGTTCCAGAAATTTTTCTATATCTATATTTTCCCTCTCTAGAATCTCCTTCAATTCATGGTCCTCCGTTCCCGCTTCACTTGGAGTCATCTCATGGTCCTTATTTATCTCCATCATGTTTTCTATGCTTTCTTCCATGCTTTCATCTCTTTCCTTCTCAGTGATGGTTTTCTCCATTTCCTGGTTCGTTTCTTTGTTTCCGTCTTCTTCTTCTAGGATCTTAAAGCTATTGTGGCTCGATTGTTTTTCCTCATTGATCTTCTTTTGCAGCCTCTTTCCGCCTTTCCCTTTGCCCCCAACCTTGGTAAAACCCTCAAGATTTTTATCCACGGTGGTTTTCACATTCCTCTCGATGTTGTTTGTTGGGCAATCTCTATATAGATGCCCATGCTTATGGCATTTACAACACCTAAATGGCATGTGCTCATAGTCCACTGCCTGTACCCATTCTTCATCATATAATTCTAAAATTATCGCTTTCGGGAGTGCTCCAGATGAGTCCATTTCCACACAGATTCGGGTGAAGGAGGTGTATTTTCCTTTCAGAGTCGCATCTGAGATCTTTAGAAAATGCCCCAATTTGTTGCCTATTGTTTTCAACGATTCTGGTAACCAATAATTCAGAGGAAGGGAGTATAATATGATCCATACCAGAACCGATGTAAATGTCTCGTGTTCTGGAATAAAGTTCATTATCCAAGGTCACATGTAGAGACCTGCAGCAGCGTAGAAATATGGCCCTCCTTCAAATACTCTGTCTTTATCCTCTAGGCTCGTGAATACTACTGTGAAAAATCCCTTGGATCCCAAATGAAGGATAATTTCCCCCTTTGGCTTCCAGTGACTCCTTATCTAGACATGCAGTGCCCTCTTCGTCGGCCATATTCCCATGAATTTGCAGATAATCGCATGTTCCGTCATATGATCCTTATGCGCTTGTAGCGCAGGGTTGCTCAAGATGACCTGAGGGATGGTGTTCGACTTAGGTTTGCAGACCCCAGATGTTCTTACAGAAGTAGGTTTTTGAATGCTATCCCCTTTCTCCTTTTCCTTCCTAGCTTCCTGCTGCTCCTCTTCCTGTTCATGAGGTCTGTTTCCTCCCAACGTGACCGTATTACTTGTTCTTATTGCCTTCACCATAGGCTTCTTGAAACGTTTCTTTCCTGCGTCCTTGCTTCTATCCGTAACTACTTGACTGTAGGAGGGAGCTACAATCCCCCCTGCGCGCCCTGCCATGGTGCCCAAACTCAAAACCCTAACCCTAGTTCAAGTTTCAGAGCTTGTCCCACACGCCTTTCTGCACCTCTTGAGAGTGCAGTTGCATATTCCATGCATGGCATTTTTTAGAAAGTGTCTACACATTCATAAGAATACTTCGTGAAAATATAGAAATTATTTAACACAAATTAGAATTTAAGTGGTGGAAAATGAATGAGTCTTCATAATCATAGGGTTTATAATATTAATATTAGGGTTTATATTCCTCGGGTTGAATATACTAAACACAGGGTTTCATATATTAATCTTAGGATTTTAACATTAATCTTAGGGCTTGCAATATTTATCCTTGGGTTTATAATCGGAGGGTTTATAATATGAATCCTATGGTTTATTTTATTAATCCTTATGTTTAATATTCATGTTAGGGTTTACTATATTTACCAATACTCAAACTTAAAAATATTTAGCAATATAATAACATTGAAATTTTATAGAAATATATCCAATGTCTCATTGTGAGAAGCATTGTCGCAATGTTACATTAAAATAAAATTTAGCTAACATCACATAGAAACATTAAAAAATTAGGATTTATTATATTAATATTAGGATTTATAATGTTAATATTATAGTTTATAATTTTTGCCTTAGGTTTCATAATCCTAAGGTTTATAATAATAATCCTTGGGTTTAATGTTAATCTTAAGGTTTAAAATATTAATAAATAGATAACCTTAGGTATAATATTAATCTAAGGGTTAAATCATGGTCAACCATGGTCCAATGTTATATTGTGACAATGATTGCCTCAATATGAAAATCAACTATGGTCAGCCATGTTTATTTTATGGTTTATAATATTTATCTTAGGGTTTATATATGTTGGGCTTATTATTATTCCCTTGGGTTCATAATCCCTTCAAGTTTTAGTATTAATCCCTTGGGTTTATTATTCCCTTGGGTTTATTAATATAAGGGTTCATATTACTAGGGTTTAATATTATTCCATTGGGTTTATAATATCAATCCCGTGGGTTTATTAATCTAACTGTTCATACTCCTATGGTTTAATATTATTCCCTTGGGTTTATATTCCCTTGGGGTTTTAGTATTAATACCTTAGGTTTATTATTCCTCTGGGTTTATAATATCAATCATAGTCAACCATGGTCCACCGTTAAATTGTGCAAATATTGTCTCGATATGAAAATGAATCATGGTCAAGCATGGTAAACCATGGTCCAATATCACATTGTAACAAGGATTGTATCAATATGAAAATCAATCATTTTCAACCATTTTTATTTTAGGGTTTATAATATTTATCTTAGGGTTTATATAACTTGGGTATATAATATTAATCACTTGGATTTAATATTATTCCCTTGGGTTGATAATCCCTTGAGTTTAATATTATTCCATTGGGTTGATAATCCCTTGGGTTTATTAATCTAAGGGTTAAACCATGATAGAGCATGGTCCAACGTCAAATTGTGACAAAGATTGTCTCAATATGAAAATCAACCATGGTCAACCATTATTCCCTTGGGTTTATAATCCCTTGGGTTTTTAATATTAATCACTTGGGTTTATTATTCCCTTAGGTTTATAATATCAATCATGGTCAATCATTATCAATTATCGTCAACCATGGTCAACCATGTTATATAAAATCAATCATGGTCAAGCATCGTCAGCCATGGTCCTACATTGCATTTTGACAAGGATTGTCTCAATATGAAAATCTACCATGGTTAACCATGATTAACCATGTTTATTTTATTGTTTATATACCTTGGGTTTATAATATTAATCCCTTGGGTTTATTATTTTTTTGGGTTTATAATATCAATTCCTTGGGTTTATTAATCTAAGGGTTCATATTCCTAGGGTTTAATATTATTCCCTTGGGCTTATAATATCATTTGCTTGGGTTTATTAATGTAGGTTCATATTCCTAGGGTTTAATATTATTCCCTTGAGTTTAATATTATTTCCTTGGGTTTATGATCCCTTTGGTTTTAGATTAATCCCTTGGGTTTATTATTCCCTTGGGTTTATTCATGCTCAACATTGGTCCTACGTCGCATTGCGACAAAGATTGTCTCAATATGAAAATCAACCAAGGTCAACCACATTCGTACATCGCATTGTGACAAAAATTGTTTCCAATTAAACATAGAAACTAAACTCACTCAGTATCTAATTACATAATAAATGTGGTTGATATTAATCAACCACATAAATCATTCTCATAGGGTTTATAATATTAATCATTAGGTTTAATATAAATTCCTTGGGTTTATAATCATGGTCAACCATGATCCACCGTTACATTGTAAGAAATATTTTCTTAATAGGAAAACCAACCACGGTCCAATGTCACATTGTGACAAAGATTGTCTCGATATGAAAATCAATCATGATCAACCATGGTCCAACGTCACATTGTGACAAAGATTGTCCCAATGTGAAAATGAACCATGGTCAACCATGTTTATTTTAGGGTTTATAATATTTATGTTAGGTTTTATATACCTTGGGTTTATAATATTAATCCCTTCGGTTTAATATTATTCCCTTGGGTTTATAATACCTAGGGGTTTTAGAATTTATTCATTGGGTTTGTTATTCATTTGGATTTATAATATCAATCCCTTAGGTTTATTAATATAAGGGTTCATATTCCAAGGGTATAATATTACTCATTGGGTGTATAATATTGATCCTTGGGTTTAATATAAATCCCTTGAGTTTATAATTATTTAAAAAAATGATAATATTAATTAATAAAACTAGTAATATTAATTAATTAAGAAATGTTTTTCGGTAGAAATAAGAGAAATTTTTGGTCGACACGTTTTGAACCAAAAAGTGTGGTTCATCATCAAGGCCAAATGAAGAGGTAGCCCATCGCAAAGACTTAAATAGAGAGCAATGTAGAGACCATAATTTCAAGTAACGAACTATTTTTGAACAGTAATATTTAAATTATGATATTAATTTATTAAAAACAAATATTATTAAGTAACGATAATGGTTATATTAAACTAGTCGTTTAATATAATCATTACTTAATAATATTTATTTTTAATAAATTAATATCATAACTTAAATATTATTGTTCAAAAATAGTGGTTACTTGAAATTATGGTCTCTGCATTGCTCTCTATTTAAGCCTTTGTGATGGTCTACCTCTTCATCTGGTCCTAATGATGAACCACACTTGTTGGTTTGAAACACGTTGGCCAAAAATTTCTCTTATGTGATTTTTACTGAAATACTTTTCTTAATTCATTATGGATCACAAAAGCCTGAATTCAAAAATATTAATAATTAAATAATAATAATAATAATAATAATAATTAATAATAATTATTAGTAATAACAACAATTGTTTTAAATGATTAATTAATTTTCAATTATTTATTATTATATATTATATATATATATATAAAAGAATTATTATTAACATTAATGAATTAATAATGACCATTATTTTAATTAACAATATAAAATTATTTATTAATAATACTACTAATATTAACCATTAATAATGATGATAATACTAGTTATTAATTAGTAATACCTCGATGGAGGTGGCAGTTCCAATGCGCAATGTTTTGATGAGACAAAATTTTAATTAACCACCCTGGTGTCTGACTAGATGTTGTTAAGGTGCCAGACATCTAGCCAACGTCAAAGGGTCCTTTCAGATCTTGGGTTATTTTCGTCAGGTGCACAAGGTTTATTGAGAGCCATTGATTTTGGAGATTGTTTACAGTTCATCTGGGAATGGGAGTGCCTCGAGTTGAGGAGGTCATCGATGAGTTTGTGTTGGTTCTTTTTGGAAGCCCGTGAGTCTGTTTGTTCACGTCTATGGAGCTTCCTCGCAGTAGGTGGTGTGGGTGTTAGTTGGTTCATGTTCAGACGCTCTCCATGTTTGGGATCCTGGGACTACAAAAAGAGAAGAAACTTTGGGCTAAAGGAGTTGTGTGTATTGGTCCTCGACTGCCTCTTGTTTTTGTTGTGGAGAGAAGTGGTCACCTGGCTATCTAGTAAGTTGTTTATGTACTATTTATACTTCAAAGTCACTTGGTTTCTTTTGGTTCCTTGGGTATCGACAAATTAGCTGGTGGGGTGGTGGTATTGCCAGTTGCACCGCATCCCTGGCAAGTTGTCATCTTTTATTCTAGAGGATTAACATTGAGCATGGGATCCTGTAACCTGGGTTGCTAGGATCCCATGTGGTTCTTGTTTCCTGTTTCGAGGATTCGGGGGGGGGTCCTCTTATGGGGTGTCTAGTGTAGCATCATTGTGCTGGGAAGTGTCAACCTGGGGTTGGGGGTGAGGCGGTTAGTTGCGCCTGGTTGGAGGTCATGCTCTTCCAGGTATGTGGTAAGGGTGTGGATTCATGTGCGTGATTTGGTTGGTCTATGCGGTGTCATCGTTGTGTTAGTGTTGGCTCTATTCCTGTCTCCGAGGGTGGGAAGGTGTCCAGGAGAAGGATTTTTGAGTTGGAATAAGTGTCAATTTGTGCTAGAGGTGGTGTCTCGTTATGGTGTGGTTATGCTATCCTCTATGGTCTGGAGTGCTAGTCTCCATGCTCTGTCATCGGGGTCGTGTGCGTCGGGGAGGCCTTACCCTGGGAGGGGGTTCTAGTGCAAGTGGTGGCAGCGAGGATGGTACTAGAGCTGGAGGGCTCGAAGCGAGTGAGTTGGCCCATGAAATTCTCCCAGCTCTAGGCCAAGAGAGAGAGCCTTCCTCAGTCTCGTCTGTTGTAGGGTAACTTTAAGAGATTTCATCTCAGTTAGTGAAGCTCGTTCATATTCGACAGGAGGATCACTTGGAAGTCATTGGTTCCTTCAGCGATGTTATGCAGTAACAGTGGGATATTTTGGACAGGGTGTCCTCAGTGAGGAGAAATCAAAGGCAATTATTTGAAAGGATGGAGGTCATTGAAAGTAGGATGGAGCATTTGGAATTCCATGTCCACGGTAGTCAATGCCTACTAGTTCATCCACCAACCCATCTAGAGCAGTGTCAAGATTAGGTCCCTTAGTATTGGTTCTCGAGTTTGGTTTCATATACATTTTGTATGTTTTTTGACGACTTTTTGATCTCTGGGTATATCAACACCCATCTTTGTGGTGTCTTTTTTGTCAATTTTGTAATCCTCCTACAACCAAAAAATTCATTTGGAGTGAGGTTGGGAGTCGACTGATGATTGAAATCTTCCTTTTTAAACCTTTTCTAAATTAATAAAATATGTTAACTAACAAAAAAAAGAATAGTAATTAATTAGTAATAACAATAATTAATTTAAAAATATTATGATAATAATTAATTAACAATAATAATAATAATAATAGCTATTATTGAATTAAGGCTTCTGTGATCCATATCAGTTTTTGAGACATGTTTTCGGCCATAATCACATCACATGTCTCAAAAACATAATAAATATTTTGAATTATTATTATTATTACTATTATTATTATTATCATCATTAATATTGCGTTTATATCATTATTGGCTTTTTTAATCACATTTGTTAAATATGATTATGCATGTGATTGATATACACCTATCGAAGTATATCAACCACATTTATTAAATATTATGCTAGTTAATAAATCAATTATTTCCCAATCCATTAAATTTATATTATTATATGGTATTACACATTCAATTTTGTTTTGACTATGTATTAGTTTTCCTTTGACCAAATATTTTTGCCACTTATCCATAGTTTAACATTGGGAATTCATTTTTTGTTATTTTTATTATCATTTAAATTTATTTATTTGTAAGGTGATTGGTTGAGGTCTTATTATGTGCTCTTTTAGTAACTTCAATTTCTATTAATTACTAATTTTTTGTTTCAGTTTTATTTCCTTTTTATTTAACTTTTCATTTTGATTTTTTTTTCCTTTTTTTTTTTTATTTCCATTTTAGTGAATTATAGTTTTTTCTATGTATTTTAATTTAAGATCAACTTTTATTATATTAAAAATATAATTTATAAATTTAATTATATTTATCATAAAAAAAAACCACCCACACACACACACACACAAACCACACACACACACACACACACACACACACTATATATATTTAAAGTGTATATATGTTAATATAAACAATATTAGTTAATTATATTTTTAAATTTTTGGTGATGACATTCAACAATATAACATTGTATTATTTGTTTTGTTTTCTTTAAAACTCATTAATTGAACTTTTAAATGAGCATCTTAACCATTAATGACCAACATATTGAATATGTGAATAACAAGTAATAAACAAACCATAACATCACAATAGATCATAAAAGTAAGCACATATGGACACCAGATATGAGTGGAAACCCATAAAGGGAGCAAATCACAATTTTCTTATTGTTGTGATGCAAAGGCAAGCTCCTACTCCCTTATTAAATATGATTTTCTCTAGGTTCCAACCTACAAGAGGTTGATACCTCAATTTTCTATAAGGTACAACATGCAAGGAAGCTCCAACTCCCATATGTTTTATGCAGGCTACAACCCTCAGGAGGCGCCTACCTTAACAGACTCCAACTTGATATTTATCAAGCCACAACTTGAAAGGAGACCCCAATACCCTCATGCAAAATGAAAACAATATGAAGGTTTATTTGGTCTATAGTTTTGCATATCTCCATCTATGACTCAGATTCTTCATCTCCTTAAATATGCATCACATCTGCTCTATCTGTGCTAGGTAACTAATGCATAACTTCTCAATCAACTCTCACATTCTCTAATACTCTAACCCCGAGCTCACCAACCTTGCACAAATTTATAAATGAACTTTGATGGTTGTTCGTTTTCCCACATAAGGATATGAAGTGAACATGCTTGACTATTTGACTTCCACTCATTTGTTTCCAAACTCTTCAAATTTTGAATATTAGAACAAAAAAATAAATTCTCCACCCAATATTATTTTCATTCACATGTAATGATTAAAATCATCAATATAATGCCAACATCATGTAACATTATAGGAATAACATATGATTATATAATTGAGCATTCATTCCTCATGATTAATAACAAAATTTTCCATTAATGCATCACAATAGTCTCTGCAACATCTTTGCCTTTGTCTTGGACTTTCATCACAACATCTTCATGTCATTATGTCAGCAACCTTGACTTTGTTGTCATGGAGTTTGGCCTTGCATGACAACAATTTTCTCCAACAAACTAGTCTTCAAATCAACCTTATACACAACACATGCAAGCGTCAATGTTCTACCAAGCCATCAAGATATTTGTTACTCCTTTGTTCTGCTAACATCAAGCATACCAAGCAAAACTTGCTTCTTTTCAACTATAACAACATATGCAACATTTAGCATACCTATCTTCTCCTTTCCATACCTTGTTTCTCCTACAATACACAATCCCTTTAATAAAATGTACACACAATTCCATATCTATGTTTTATTACTACTGCTCCTTTGTTGATCTTCTTACTGCTCAATGACATACCTTTGTTTTCTTGTTGTTGCTCATTTTCTACTCTTTTTGTTCTCTTCTTTGTTGCTTTTCTAGTGTTCCTTGTTGTTGCTCCTTTCCCTTGTTGTTTCTCCTTTTCCTTTGTTGTTGTTGTTACTTTGCTTCTCTTTTGTTGCTCCTGTTACTTTGTTGTTTCTACTTTTCCATCAATGACAACAGTTCCATCACATGTTCTCAAGAAAGATTTAATTCTGCAGAGAATGATAGGATACGAACATAACTAACTCCATGTAAGCTACATTTATGAGAAGATAAGGTAAACTATTCTATTGTAGTGACAAATTTACGTGTAAGTTCCTTCCACGCATCATCCAAGGAGTCATACTAGATTTTTGTGTCGCACATGACCTATTGCCTCAACTTCTGCCCTAAACTTCTTTTCTACTTGTCCTCTAGATCACATCAAAGATATTCAAATATTGAGAAAAATGTTGGGTGCAGGAATTGCTTTCAAAAAGACTCCTTCAACACTATTTTGAGAACTCAGGGATTTCGTAAAATTAGAGACGAAGCACAGGAAATGCCAGAAATGATATGAGATTTTCCAAACTCTATCCCTACTTCCTTAATTGCAATATTGCAGAATCAAAAAGCAAAGATCACCAGATAATTTACACCAAAGATATTCTAGTGCTGGAATATGAAAGAAAGTACTTTTGCAGGAAAACAAATGAAAGGAATTCTCAAAACCTCTTGCAACAATCTTTGAAAATGTAAATCTATGTTTATCTTCAGTATAGTTGTGTTCTAGATTAATAATTGGACCCTTGAAGATATCTGGCTTCTTTTAGATCTTCCTCCCTATACTAAGTTATTATTCGTGTACTTCTGCAATGTGTTTGCACTAGTACCAGAACAAAGTTCAAGTGTTGGGAGTATATTTACACATGTACTGAAGATTGATGTCTTTATGCAAGAACATTAAGCCTCAAGGCTATAGCACTTTGTTCTTGTATTAGGAGATCGATTCTTGTACTGGTACAGAGGTTCCTGCACCAAGCATTCCAATCCTTTTTTCGAGAAAATAAAGAATGTGTTAACTAAGAAAAATAACTTGCAAAGGTGAACAAAACTTTTAAAGTAAATTCCTCAAAAAGATGCTTCAACTAATCTTTTAATGACTAAAACAAGAATTAATTCCAAAGTCAAAGCACACTTTTAATTAAGGAACTTTTGCACATAATCTAAGAGATCATTTAAATGTGGCAGTAGGCTTCAATCTTGTAATATCTATCTACATTACTGATCTGCACACATAGCCTTTTAAACCCAGAAAGCTTTCCTTTAAGAATTATTACGTGTGAAACAGATCTTTCCTAAATGGTATAAAGTGCAGGCACAGACCAGTGTGTGTCGCAACAACGTTTTGTTTCAAAAGTGTATTTAATTCAAAATTTCAAAAGAACTTCAGAATGGAAGTCACGCTTTTCAAAATCACATTAAGACTTAATAGAAATCACACTCTTTAGGATCACATTAAGACTTATCAAATAAAAGCAAAAGACCATTACTATAATGAACCGGAAGAATCAATATGCGAAATTGCAAATGCACTAGTGCAAGAATGCGCTCTTGCATGATCCAGGCAGAAAATGAGATTAAAATTCAAAGAAGGAAATCATAAGATTAAACTTCAATCGAACTCGCACACCACAGATCCGTCACACTATAATGAAATCAGATTTAAGCCTTGCAGAAATATAAAATAAACATCTTCTTACTTAACACTTTGCATTGAAAATAATTAACACACCTTAATCAAAAAAGAGAAGAACGCAAGGGAGAATGAGCTGGGTTGGCTGGGCCCTAGCCAACCAGCTTGTTTCCCTATTTAGGAAATGTAAATACTTGGCTCTTTAATCAACGCATCAACACAGAGTTACAATGCAATATTGAGAAAACATGGTGTAGTTACTTTCTATTAATGATCAACAAATATACATCATGAATTCGAATCCAGCCCAGAACGAGGGCGATATAAGCAAAATTACAAAAGGACAGAATCACAGTATCCTTGCTATATCCATCGCTCACTACCATTTTCTATCTGAGTGCTACGTTTTATACATTCATCCAGACCTTCTTCCGTAACAAAATTACAATGAGAATTCCAATCTAAGCCTTTCGGCTATAACAAAATAACAACAACAACTCGTGCTAAGCCTTTCAGCTATAACAAAACACTATTATAGGTATTCAGTTGGTGACCTAATCTCCACCATATCCCTGATTTTCCTCCATGCTCCAAGCCCAACTCGAGTTAAGCATTCCAGAACACGGCGTTTGCATGGAGTGGTGAGCTGTCACGGTAGTTGAACATTTTCCAATGGTGCAGGATCCTACCTGCACTCAACCATGCTAACAAGATAATTAATTCATTGTCCATCAAATACTTTCTAGGAAGAGAATTATTAGTTTCAAATATTGAAAGGCATAAAATCTATGAAAATAATTAATTAAGCACATTTGTAACCCTTAAACATGAAACATAAAGCTAGTGCAGGAAGGGATACGATTCTTGGACTAGTGTAGGAATAAGGGAGTTTGCAAGGTTAAAATAGAGGTATAAGGTTATGGTTTTGAATGGAAAAAGGGTTTAAAAATGGAGCAGTTTAGCCTACCAACATCCTCCCCTCCTTAAGTTGTTGTGGGTCCTCACACAACCCTTACCTGCTGCAAAAAAACCAAAACAGAAAGGCCTCCCTTTAATTCTGAACTTGTATACTGATCCCTGCTTTCATTATCTTTGCCTTCCTGCTCTGAAACTTTTTAAGTTTCTTGGTCACCTTATTAAGATGCTCATAACACTTCGAAGCTTGATACTTCCATATTTTAACTTGTTGCTTTTGTTCCTTCACCTCCCTTACCAACTCTACGTTTTCTCATTTCTGCTCTGTATGTTGTTCCTTCACGGCTCGGTTTAACACCTCCAAGCCATAAACATGTTGCTTGAGTTCTTCTATATGATTGTTCAAGCAGATGGTGGAGTTCTCCATTCTCAATTCCTCGGGCACCAACTTTTCAACAGTTGACTCTAAACATGTGCCATCATTATCAAGGTCGAAATTATCCTGACCACCTTTCAATTTCTGCATTATAATATCATCAAGGGTTTTGACACCCAGAATATAAATGTTACTAAGGGTCTGAGTGCCCTACATTTGTACCTTATAAGGGTTTCAGTACCCTGCTCCTCAGAGTTATTAAGGGCTTCAATGCCCTTCTCATCCATCTCACCAGGGGTTTCAGTACCCTGCTCGTCAGAATTATTAAGGGCTTAAGTTCCTTGCTCGTCTATCTCTCCATGGGTTTCAGTACCATTTTCTTCAAAACCGTTGAGGGTTTCAGCACCCTGCTCATTCATCGTGCCAAGGGTTTCAGTACCCTTCTCATTCATCATGTCAAGGGTTTCAGTACCCTGCTGTTCAAAATCATTGGGGGTTTCAGCACCCCGTGCCTTGTCATCCAGCTAACCTTCTATTGGGTCCTTACTTGTACTCGACATCACCTTTATTTTCTTCATTCTGCCAAGGAGGACTGACAAGGGTGTGTCATCTTCCTCCTCCACATAGTCACCATCAAGCACTGTGTGGGCTGCTACCTCAACAAGAACCGAAATATTATCTTTACCCGGCGAAGCAGGTGGCAAGTCATCCAACAGTATCAGAGAGGTTGAATGAATGTGACCTACCCTTGAGGAGGCAGTTCTTCGCGTAGACAATCTCCTGGTCTTAGTAGGACGTGGGGTCATCATTCCTAATTTCTTGTTTTTGCCTGCACTCCTCTTTGGAGCCGACATCAGTTTTTTTGCACTCTTCTTCTGGGTCAACTTCTCTGCACTTTTCTTTTGAGTCTATTTCTCTACGCTCCGCCCCTGAAACTCCTCCAATAATTCCTCCCAAGTCATACTTCTAGCTTCCAGTTCCTTCTTAACTAAGATTGTGATCAGCCCGTGGTGATATAATCTGCATGCAGCCTGATTGGATTTTCCTTTCTGAACCCCCTTCACCATATTTTCTAAACTTCTGAGCAAATAATATGGGAAATTGATGAGCTTACCAAACTCAAAGTGTAAGAGTAGGCGTATGTGGTAGAGGAATGTTATTGAATAGCGGCCTTTACAAGTAAGGAACTTCTGCAATACATATAGGATATCCTTCCACTTCTCTATCATGGCATTCTGCTAGAGATCATTCTTCCAGTCTACCTTCTACTTTGGGTTAACCACAAACCGACGTCACAGTTTCTTTTCTAACTTTTCCTTCTTGAACCAATTCTCCCCTACAACTAGCAACCCTGTAGCCTGAGATATTGATTCTTCTGTTACTACAAATTCCAATAAACCAACCTTGGCTCAGCTCCCATCGAAGGTACGAGAAAATGCTATTGCCACAACTAAGTCAAACCCATCGACCTACTACAAGAATGCTTGGAACTTGGATTCCTGAAACATTGCAATATTATCCCTGTACTCAGCTATTTGTTCCATCTCTATGGATCATGGCTCAATCCTTATAGGAGCCATGTCTGTTCAAATTCACCCACTCTCTATTTCAAAAAGATATAATAGCAAAAAGGACTCAAATGGTGATCGAGCTACACACTCGCCATTAAATCAACCATTTCCCAAAGGGTCATGCTTCATCATTAAAATTACATGGATGCGAACGTGAATTGGTGTCGGTACAGGCGTGCTATAATGATTGGAAGAGGTGGTGGCTTAGACAATAATTTCACATAACGGTCATACAAGGTCAAACATGGGGTGAGGCTATTATTATCAGGTGATGAGTGTTTCAAGGGAAGATAAGTATCGAATTCTGGGAGAATCGTATCGCTCCGCATTCACTCCATGATTTCACATAAAGCGTACTTTAGTACTCATTAAAAGGATAATATTTTATAGCCTAAAATATCCTTGCACTTATGTGATTTATCCCTAATCTAGTAGATGATGAAACAAAGCATTAATCATAATATAAATTGAATGTCATGGTATGCAGGTGGCACAATTGTTCTTCTTGTACAAAGGTTCATGAAACAAAAAATAAGCTTCACTACGCATTTTTTTTGCACCAGGTGTTCTTGCACCGGAACATGTGTTTTGAATTGGGTACACTCAACAGTGAGGATTCCTACACTGAATCATGCCTGTACTTGAATGTTCCTGCACCAACCGTGCATGCACCGAGCATGCTTGCACTACCCATGCCTGCACTGAATCTTCTTGCACTTTGAACACACATTCCTGCACCAGGGATATTTGTAGTGTAATAGGAGCCAAAAGAGAATTCTGATAGAATACAATTCATAGTCTGAATTAAAAAAAATATATATTTGTTGAATATACAAAGGAGATTTTATTTGCCATTCCTTGGTGTTAACATATGCCTTTCGATCTGATTTGTAGGTTCACAGCGGATCTCGCAATCAATCCATGAGGAAAAAAATAAGTGGGAAAAGGGTAAATTTTTAGAATGGGAAGGAAATTACGACATGGAATTCAAGAGCGAAACCACCAAGAGGGATAAATCAAAGAGGGATTTTGGGGAAAATTTTCAAGGGAAAAGAGGGAAATACAAAATCGAATAGGGAAATTTATTTGAAGAAAGGGATGGTAAACTTTTGGGATATTAAAAGAAGAAAATAAGGGGATTTTTTTGAGAATGGGAATAGAAGAAAGGCAAAATTTCACCTGCTATCTGCCTGCTTAGTGCTAATCCATAAAATAAATGTAGCGAGAATTGAGTGTTGCCTAAAATAAAAATTTCCATGTCAGCTATCCCAAACTTGGATAAAGGCCCGGTTCCTGTACTTGAACCTGCTTCTTCTTGGTGATAGTTAACACATCTAAATATCAAGCAACATTCCCATTTTATTAAAATTGATCTTCCTGCCAGCAAGCTGGTTTTCGGGTTGATCCTTCTACAGATTTTTTTCTTTTAATTATTTATATAATTTTTTTGGATTTTCCTTAAATTTAATTTCAAGAGAGAAGAAATCAGATCACAATAGGCTAGCATAGCCACCTACCAACTGTAGTTCAGATTGCTGCTGCACTTGCTACATGAAGTCTTCCTTTGTGATGGGATGAAAATATACTTTAAGCCTATGTCCATTCACAAGGAAGATTGAATCTCGCCCATCGATGGTTTTGACATATACAACCCCATTATCGAAGACTTCAATCACCTCATACGGTCCCATCCAACGAGTATGGAACTTCCCTTTAAAATTTTTAAATCTAGAATCATAGAGAAGTACCCAATCACTTGGTTGGAACTGCTTTTTCCTGATAAACTTGTCATGTCATTTCTTGCGTTATTGCTGCACCAAAATATTTTGTTGAACATCATCCCTTCAAAATTCATCCAATTCGTTTAACTGCAATAGACGTTGTTGATGTGCTTCCGAGAGATCCAGACCCAACTGAACTGTAGTCCTGAAAGTCTTTATCTAAAATTCAATTGGCAAAAGGTCTTGTTTTCTGTACACCAACTCATATGGTATATGCCCCATGTTGTTTCTCCAAGTGGTTCGATAAGCCCATAAGGCTTCAGGAAACTGACTAACCCAATCCTTCTTGTGCATGTTTACTGTTTTGGTGAAGATGGATTTGATCTCCTTATTTGTGGATTCCACCTGGCCATTTGATTGTGGGTGGTATGGTGCAGATTTCCTGTGCCAAATCTTATATTGATTCATGACTTCCTGTACCAAGTTAGAAACAAACTGCGGTCCATTGTCAGAAATGATTTCTCTAGGAACACCAAATCTAGTAAAAATCTCATTAAACAAAAAATCAACAACAACTTTTTCAGTGGCAAAAGAAACAACTTTAGCCTCTACCCATTTAGTAACAAAATCAGTACAAACCGAGATATGCTTTTATTTAAAGATGTGGGATTTATGGGTCCTACAAAATCAATAGCCCATTTTTCAAAGGGCTCAATCATGACTTGAGGACATAAAGGCATTTCATTGGCTTGAACATGCTGACCCCTTCATTGACAACTATCACAACGCCTAACATATTGTTTGGCATCCTTAAGCAAAGAAGGCCAAAAATAGCCACTGTGTAAAATTTTATATGCAGTTCGTTTTTCAACAAAGTGGCCACCGCGAGGTTCATCATGGGCAGATTTTAAGATATCAAACATTTCTTCCTCTCTTACACATCTACGAATAACAAAATATGGTCCGGTGTAAAAAATGTCTCCCTGTATCCAAGAATATGAAGCACTTTTCTGAATAATATTCCGCTTTTCACGAGCGGATAAGTGAGGTGGTGTCTTTCTAGTGACCAAATAGTTGGCTATGTCAGCATGAATATTTTGTTAACATAGAAAAAATATGTTCATCAGGGAAATCATCATCAACAGGAATTTCTTCACCAGGATTGTTTAATCTGGAAAGATAATCAGCTACAACGTTAGACTTTCCTGGCCTATCAATAATTGTAACATTGTTACTGTAATAAAATTAACCACCTAGTCACTCTACCCCTAGCTAGAGGTTTATTCATTAAATATCTTATAGCAGAATGATCAGTATGCACATAAACTTCAGACCCTGTAATATAATGTCTGAATTTATTAATAGCAAAAATAAAGGCTAGAAATTATTTCTCAGTCACTGTATAGTTAAATTCGGTGGTGAAATTTTTTTACTGATGTAGTAAATAACATAGGACTGTTTATTCTCTTCTTGTCCTAAAGCTGCACCAATAGCAGTGTCTGAAGCATTAGAGGAAATATGAAATGGCAGGGACCAATTTGGTCCTCTCAAAATTGGTGCCTGTACTAATTTTTCCTTCAATGTTTCAAACAACTGTTGGCAAGCCATGGACCAAGTGAATTCACCATCCTTAGCTATTACTCGAAAAAGTGGGGTATAAATGTTGGAAATTTTTTTATGAATCTCCGGTAATAACCAGCATGTCCCAGGAAACCTCTCAATTCCCTTTGTGTTTTGGGTGCAAGCAGACAAATAATAACTTCAATTTTAGCAGGGTCTACCTGAATACCTTTGTCAGAAATCAAATGACCAAGAACCACTCCTGGTTTGCACATTAATCTACATTTTTTATCACTCAAAGCAAGATGGGCCTCTTGGCAATGTAAAAGCACTTTTTCTAAATTTTTAAGAGCTTCATCAAATGAGTTACCAAAAACAGAAAAGTCATCCATATAAATCTCAACACATTGAATATCAACAAAAATAGCCAAAACATCCCTTTGAAAGGTAGCGGGTGCATTACACAACCCAAAAGGAAGCACTCAGTAGGAAAATGTACCTCAAGGGCATGTAAAGGTGGTTTTGTCTTGATCTGAAGGTGTGATCTGGATTTGGTTATACCCATTGAAGCCATCTAAAAATGAAAAGTACTTTTTACTGGAAAGGGTATCTAGCATTTGATCAATGAAAGGAAGGGGAAAGTAATCCTTGTGAGTGGCTTTGTTTAATTCTCGATAGTCAATGCAAATACGTCATCTCCCATATTTCTTAGGGACTATCACTAATGGAGAGACCCACTGGTTGTCAGAAATGGGGTAGACGAAATTAGCATCTAAGATTTTCTGTAATTCTTCCTTGAAAATATCTCTTAGTGTGGGATTCATTCGTCTCTGGGCTTGTCGGACAGGTCAGGCTTCCTCCTGGATATAGATATGATGAATACAATTCTTAGGAGGAATGCCTTTCATGTCTTCCTAACTCCAAGCGAATGCATCCAAATGATCTCACATCAAGGTAACAAGTTGCTCTTCCTGAGATGAATCCAGGTCTGAACTAATGTGTAAGGATTTACCTGGACTAATTTCAACAAGAGTAGTCTTGGGATCAAGAGTACATGAAGATGATGCCACAGTATGGGATAAGGAAGGTTGGGAATTAGAGTTTTCTTGAAAATACAGACTAAAGATCTGATGAAGTGTATCAAAACTAGTCATAGTGTCTAGATTGTTCAAGAAATATCGCAATTCACCATCTTGAGCAGACTCGGTATGATGTTGAATCAAAGAAATAGGTTGGGTCTCCTCATCACTACTGTCATAATCTAACCATAAGGTATCCTTGAGTTCCCCAATATATCTAGCAGGTGGGTATAAAGTGACCTTTTTCCTAGAGTCTCTATGTGAAATGTACATGTCACCAGAGTGACGTCCAATATAGGCATTAGCTGTGGCAAGCCATGGTCATCCCAGAATCAAAGGATGTCCACCCACAGGATTCTTTGGCTGAAGCACAATGAAATCTGCGTGGTATTCCCATGAATATATAGAGACAACCACGTCGTCCAATACTCCATCGGGATTGATTTTAGATCTGTCTGCAAGTTCAAGCACGGTGGGTGTAGGACGAATGTGGCTCAACCCAAGTTGTTCCATGGTTTTCCTAGTCATCACATTGATGGTCGCTCATAGGTCTATTAATACATTAGAGACAAGGATATCACCTATCTGGACAGAAACAACTAGGTTTCCAGGATCTATATATTTCTCCATCGATATGCATCTTTTCATCAACTCAGCTACTCTACCAACAAACTAAATGGTATGAGGTTCTACTCTCTTCCTCCCTGGATTTTTAAGACATAATTCCCGAATGATCTTGGTACGGATGGGAATTTCTAGAATAGCCTGAAGTAAAGGAACCTTTATACAAAGATTACTTAATTCAGAAGCCAAGGTAGACTCGAGGTCACTCTACTCCGTGGCCAACCGCTCTTGATAGGGGGCTGGTTTGAAGAAGATGGTGAATCTGAAGGTACGGGAATGGGCTGGAGGGTGATATTGTTTTTCGAATGATTAGGATTTACCTCCTCATTTTTCTCCTCAATAATCACCGTGGATTGTTTTTGTTTTTCTGGTTTAACTACCCTTCGCGATCTCAATTGAAGCTCAGTTATCCCAACCAGCAAGGTTTGATAGGTAAGGGGAGGGGACAATCCAACCAAATGAATTAGTTTTACCACCTTATTATTAGGATTCGATACCGGTTGAGCAGGTAGTTGAGGTGGTCTAGATGGTGGTGGAAAAGGCAATGATTAACTTTGTTGAGGTAGAGAGGGAAAAGACGGTTGTGACATATGGTGTGGTGCATAAGAAGGAGAATATGATGGCATCTGAGCATGATAGGAATGATATTAATGGTTTGGCCCTCTCTATCCTTGTTTCCAAGGTTGAGAGGATTGCCCATCATGGAAATGGTTCCCATGCTGCCAATGTTGAGAGTTATTATTATTATTATTATTATTATTATAGGAACATGGAGATGCATTATAGCCATAAAAATGTGGTTCAGGAGCCATACCTGCACTTACCTAAGGCCATTTCCTTCACGCTCCCATGGCATGTAAAGACTCGGGTTCAGAATGCTCTCCTTCGAGTACAAATTTTAATCCTGGTATGGAGGGGAAATCCTCGGTGGCATGGTTCTTTGCACAAATCACACATTTATTAGCACTTTTCATATCAGTGGGACATTCTCTTAAAGGATGCTTCTTTCTACACTTTGGACAAAAAATAGACAATGGCTCTTGTTCTTTTTCTAGTTTTTGTTGTAATTTCAAAGAGTCTATTTGTTTGCTAACAATATTCATTATTTCAATTTTCATATTGTCCATATTATTCTCCAAGCAAATGATCATAGCATTTGTAGATCCCAGTTTGTTAGTTTTGCTTCAACCTTCTCTAGTGAACCTAGATTGGTTTCTGGAGGTTTTCCTGTACAAGTCACAAATTTGTTCAAAAGTTTTTTGAGCAATATCTCCTTGTCCTAAAAAATTCATATTATGTCTAGAATCCTTAGTAAGTCCTCGTAGGAACAAGGTTCGAATAGTACTTAAATCAAATTTGTGTTTGGACCTTTGGAGTATATACAAAAATCTCTCTAAATAATCCTCCAAGGTCTCATCATCACCTTGTACAATGGTGAAGATATCGTCCTGCATTTCTCTAGTTTTACAATATTCCTGATATTTATTCAAAAATACTCTTTTCATTTGGTCCCAAGAACTTACAATGTTTCCTCCTAGTCCCATGAACCAGCGCAAGGCTGAATCCTTGAGTGTTGCAGGAAACAACTTTAATTTCTGGGTATCAGAAGAATAATCATAACTCCGACACAATATATCAAATTCAGGAAGAAATGAATATGGGTCTTCGTGCACCTTACCATGAAAGTGTGGAAGAGTTGAAGGTGAAATATTCTTCATTTTTACATTCTCTTCCGAGTTCACTATTGGGAATCCAAAAGTGGACTGCTTGTCAGTTACCGAGTTCTCACCAGACCCCTCTACATGGTCTTCATGATCAGCTATTGTTGTGCCTCCAATCGGACTACTTCTAGAAGGTGAAGGTTGACTAATGTTGAATTGAACTTTCTGATTGCCTTTAGCCTCCTTCTTCCCCTTTTCGGGTTGTGTCATGCCTAAATCACTATGTCCAGAATCTAGGTGGACTATTCCGGCATGATGAGTTTGTGTTAACTTGGACTTCATACCTGCAAAAGAAGGTCCAATATGAGAAGAGTTTTAAGATCTTTCAGTATTTTTTCTGGCCTTATTGGGCTTCAGACCCCTACCTTTCTTAGGCATTCATTTTAAAAAATCAAAACCAAAAACAAAATTCAAATGCTTATAAAAGAAAAAGAATATGTTAATTGATGCAATGGAAAAGAAAATTAGCACTCGTAAAATCCTTGAAACAATAAAAGCATACTGCAGAAAAAATAATAGCATACTTACCCCTACTGCAGAAAAATGGAAAGTTCTTACCAATTTCAAATCACTTCCCCGGCAACGACACCAAAATGTTGGGTGCAGGAATTGCTGTCAAGCAGACTCCTTCAACACTTAATTGTCAACCCGGGGGTTTCATAAACTTAGAGATGAAGCACGGGATATGCCAGAAATGATATGAACTTTTCCAAACACTATCCCTACTTCCTTAATTGCAATCTTGCAGAATCAAAAAGAAAATATCACCAGACAATTTACACCAAAGGTATTCTAGAGATGGAATATGAAAGAAAGTACTTTTGCAGGAAAACAAATGAAAGGAATTCTCAAAACCTCTTGCAACAATCTTTGAAAATGTAAATCTATGTTTATCTTCAGTATAGTTGTGTTCCAGATTAATAATTGGACCCTTGAAGATATCTGTCTCCTTTTAGATCTTCCTCCCTAGACTAAGTTATTATTCCTGTACTTCTACAATGTGCTTGCACTAGTACCAGAACAAAGTTTAAGTGTTGGGAGTATATTTTACACCTGTACTGAAGATTGATGTCTTTATGCAGGAAATATAAGCCTCAAGGCTAGAGCACTCTATTCCTGAATCAGGAGATCGATTCCTATACCAGGACAAAGGCTCCTGCACTAAGCATTCCAATCATTCTTTCGAGAAAATAAAGAATGTGTTAACTAAGAAAAATAACTCGCAAAGGTGAACATAAATTTTAAAGTAAATTCCACAAACCGAAAGATGCTTCAACCAATATTTTAATGACTAAAACAAGAATTAATTCCAAAGTCAAAGCACACTTTTAATTAAGGAACTTCTACACGTAATCTAAGAGATCATTTAAATGTGACACTAGGCTTCAATCCTGTAATATCTATCCACACTACTGATCTGCATGCATAACCTTTTAAACCCAGAAATATTTCCTTTAAGAATCATTACAGATGAATAAGATCTTTCCTAAATAGTATAAAGTGCAGGCACAAACCAGTGTGTGTCGCAACAACATTTTGTTTCAGAAGTGTATTTATTTCAAAATATCAAAAGAAATTCCAAATGGAAATCACGCTTTTCAGAATCCCATTAATACTTAATAGAAATCACACTCTTCATGATCAATAAGACTTATCAAATAAAAACAAAAGACTATTACCATAATGAACCGAAAGAATCAATATGCGAAACTGCAAACACACTAGTTCAGGAATGCGTGCTTGCACGATCCAATCAGAAAACTAGATTAAACTTCAAAGAAGGAAATCATAAGATTAAACTTCAATCGAACTCGCACACCATAGATCTGTCACAATGTAATGAAATCAGATTTAAGCCTTGCAGAAAGATAAAAAGAAACATCTACTTACTTCACACTTTGCATTAATAATAATTAACACACCTTAATCGAAAAAGAAAAGAACACAAGGGAGAATGAGCTGGGTTGGTTGGGCCCTAGCCAACCAGCTCGTTTCCCTGTTTAGGAAACATAAATACTCAACTCTTTAATTAACGCATTAACACAAAGTTACAGTGAAATATTGAGAAAACATGGTATAGTTCCTTTCTATTAATGATCAACAAATATACATCATGAATTCAAATCCAGCCCAGAATGAGGGCGATATAAACAAAATTACAAAAGGACAGAATCACAATATCCTTGTTATATTTATCGCTCGCTACCATTTTCTATCTGAGTCTTATGTTTTATACATTCATCTAGGCCTATGGCTGTAACCAAATTACAACGAGCATTCCAATCTGCTCCTTTCAACTATAACAAAATAACAACAACAACTCGTTCTAAGCCTTTCGACTATAATAAAACACTGTTCTAGGTATGCAGCGGATGACCTAATCTCCACCATATCCCTGATTTTCCTCCATGCTCCGAGCCCAACTCGAGTCAATTGTTCCAGAACACAACATTTGCATGGATTGGTGAGCTGTCACAGTGGTTGAAGATTTGGCAACGATGCAGGAATCCTACCTGCACTTGACCATGCTAACAATATAGTTAATTCATTTTCCATCAAATACTTTCTAAGAAGATAATTCTTAGTTGCAAAGATTTAAAGGCATAAAGTCTATGCAAATGATTAATTAAGCACATTCGTAACCCTTAAACATGAAACATAAAGCTAGTACAGGAAGGGATACGATTCTTGGACTAATGCAGGAATAAGGGAGTTTGCAAGGTTAAAACAAAGGTATAAGTTTATGGTTTTGAAGGGAAAAAGGGTTTAAAAATGGAGCAATTTAGCCTACCAACAAAAAACCCATAAAACAAGTACATAATTATGCTAGACAAAACAAATAAAAGCAAGTAAAGAAATCTAAAATAAGAATAAAAAACTACAGGCTAACTTAGACAGTGAAACCTGCAAATTGTTGAAAAAGTTTTTAATTGCAATCATGCAAATTTCATATGTAGCAAGTCGAACATAGAAGTATGGATCTCCTCACAAGGAAATTCCAATATAGATGAAATTCCACATGAAAGAGCTACAAGTTCTAAATCTTAGAGATTGAATAATGATACCTAGACTAGAGATGAGCCATGCACATATTTTATAACATTAGGTAGGCAAGGAGAACCGAGTATTCCAAGTTTCCAAATGTACTTTATAAAGTGGGAATTCCCAAAGGTTTCCCTGAACATGCAACAAAAATAAAATTCCGTGTGTACCAAAACGATTGTGGAAAACTTTTGAGAGATAGTACCCAAAAGTGCCCATTACTCTACTTGTAATGTGGCTCTTTTCTGATCTAAGAAATTTTACTAATCCAAAATTTGAGAGCTTGCCATTGAATTCATTATCAATTAAGATATTTCTTTCCTTGATGTCCTTGTGAAAAAACTTTGGTTCAACCACCTCATGTAGATATGCAAGCCTGCAATTTAAAAAACAATCAGCTAATTAATATTTCCGACAATTCATTGAAAAAGATAATTGCCTGAAAAATTATAATGCAATGAAATTTTATTCATAAAAAACCTCAATGTGCAGTATATAATGCTAGTCAACATTGTGCCGTGCACTTTTACCAATTAAAATTTGTTAAGAAATCTAACAACTAAAGGTATAGTAAAGAAAGCAATGCAAGAAGGCATGCAAATTACTTACGCATTTTCAGTTCGAAGTGTAACCTTCATGTGGGCCTCCCAAGTCAAAAAAACATGTTTTCTCATAGCTCCATGAAGACATGCTCTAAATTAACATTATTAACGTACTCATATAGTAGCATTCTGCAAAAAAGCACTTCTCTTCAAAAACTAGGATTTGATACAGAGTACCAAAAGGACAGGAAAGGAAAAGTATGACTAGTGATGTCAAATTGACTAAAAATAATGCCAAGTTGATGAAAGCTTGGCTAAATTGAGAGTGGGGTAGGGGGTGGGGGGTTGGGCAGCGAATTAGTTTAGTACTTTCATGGACATTAATTTATTTTCTTTAAAACTCATTAATTTAACTTTTAAATGAGCATCTTAACACATAATGACCAACATATTTAATATGTGAACAACAAGTAATAAGAAAACCATAACATCACAGTATCACATAAAACAAAGGATATATGGACACCAGATATAAGTGGAAATCCATAAAGGGAGAAAATCACAATTTTTTTATTGTTTTGATGCAAAGGCAAGCTCCTACTCCCTTATTACATTTGATTTTCTATACTTCAACCTACAAGATGTTGATACCTCAATTTTTTGCAGGCTACAACATGCAAGGAAGTTTCAACTCCCATACGTTTTCTGCATGCTACAACCTTCAGGAGGCTCGTACCTCAATAGGCTCCAACTTGATATTTTTCAAGCCACACTTGAAAGGACACCCCAATCCCCTCATGCAAAATGAAAACAATATGTTGGTTTACCTGGTCTATAGTTCTGCATATCTCCATCTTTGATTCAGATTCTTCTTCTCCTTAAATTTTCATCACATCTTCTCTATATGTGCTAGGTAAGTGAAGCATAGCTTCTCAATCAATTCTCACATTCTCTAATACTCTAACCCCCATGTTACACAGTAATTTGTCATCGGCCCCTTATTCCTTGATCCTGGACACTGCCGGTCCGTGTTATTTACATCTGCCTTGTGTCGTGTTCCAAATTATGTGTCAATGTATTCCTTGTCATATCAGGAAGAATACCTCAATTCATTACTCTTGGAGTAGACCCTTTTTAACCTATGTTTTTGGGTTGTCGCGGGTCATCAGTTATTCCACCTACGAAGATGGCCAAGATTGAACTAGCCCTAACAACGTCATCACGTTTTCCCTATGTTTCACTCGCAATGAGATAATTTTGGCAAGTTTTTTAAAAAAATTGTCAAAGCTTCAGAGTGTAACAGCTTCATGGGCGGTCTTAGGGTTGGTTTTTGGATCAGATGAGCTTGTTGCTCTCCTTTGGGATGGTTGTTTCACCTTTTGTACAACCCCCCAAAGGGATAAGCTCTTTCTCCCATCTCTTATGTAAGCTCCTCCTCCTAGAAATACCTCCTCCATGGCTGAGATTAGCTAGCTTCGGGGTTCAAGAGTTCAGTTAGTGGAGGTAGAGAGCTTTGCTAGAGTTTGGAAGTAGCCTCTTATGTAACTTAGCTTGGGATTGCTTTGTGTGGATTTGGCTTGATTGTATGAGTTTTCTAGCATCATAATTTTGCCTTTTGGGTAGGAGAGAGAGTTATTCATCCTCTTGGGAGACACTTCATGAGTGAATGCTCGCGGAGACATGCTGACAGTGTTGGAAATACTACTAAGAGGGGGGGGTGAATCAGTATTATCTAGTCAATATTTTATTTTTCAAACCCATAACATATATGATACTTCAGTTAGAGAAAGCCGTGTATATACGCAACTACAGATAAGGAAACCCGCGTATAGCATGCAGACTTATAATTTAATTTATTCTACAAATGTTGATCATTAATCTGTGCATCAGAACCATATAAACAGTAACCAGGAACAGTAAAACAGAGCAGAAGACAATCACGCACAAGAACACAAGATATAAGGTGGAAACCCAATGTGGGTGAAAACCACCTGCTGTAATTCGTCTCTATCTTCTTTTAATTAGTAACTTCATTTTACAATGATTCTGTACTGGTGCAGTCCTTTACTAGTATGCAGGCTGCTACCTGCAGAGAGCTACAACCCTCTCTCGTTCTCCAGCTTCTCCTGGAAGGGAGCTACAACCCCCTTATCTCTTGTACTAGCTGGGATACTAGTATGCATGCTACTACTTGCAGAAGGCTACAACCTTCTCTTTTCTTCCAGGGACCACGTTTCATAAATTTTCAAACTGGATCCATGAAGAACAATCAATCATGAACAATCTCCTTTTTACCACTTAAAACTGAATAAATAGACACTTCTTGACAGCTGTATCCAGAACACTAAAACAGTATACACACACCATTTCTGAACCCAGATCACTGCAGCAATAAACAAAAGCAGCTAGAACATAATTCAAGAGACGTACGTTATTTCAACAACCAGAAACCTGTGTGCATACGCTTCTGTGTTTGGACCAACCTGCGTATATGTTGTTTTTATTCACAGAACCAGCGTGTATATGCGCCTTCGCTTCACTGAACCTGCGTATAGATCTATAAAGGATAATTCACTCATTCATACATTATTTCACCCAGATTACCAGATTTATAGATCAGGCATGCATCACATATAACAGATCAAAATCATACAAAGATACTATTATTCAAGCCTTAAGATTTTGACCCATCAATAGAACATATCTTTCTCCTTGCGCTCAGGTTCCTTCTTCATTCAGATCCAGATCTGTACCATAACCCAATCACTAGTATTCCAGATCTAGCGCCTTTTCAGATATTCAATCATTCAACTTATCCTTTGCCAAATGATCTCCTTCCTCTTTTATAGTCTTAGGCCTTTCACAATACGACAGTCCAAAACCATAACCAATCAATACCATGGACCCAATACTTGGGATCAACACTTCTGACGAGATACAATGGCCCAAAACCATAGGTTCAAATACCAGGGACTAAATACCACGGACCAAAAATAAGTTCTCCAACATGTATGCGCTTTTTCTTGCGTGAAAGTGCGTGTATACACATACTCACCTTTTTAATGTCTAACCCGCGTATATACGCAGCTTCGTCAAGTTGAACCTACGTATATATCTTTTCCTTCATTCTGAGAGCTTGAATTGTGATCTGTCACTAGAGTGAGTTGCCATCAAGGACAACACCTGTGCCATAATGCCAATAGATAGGACCCTTTAAGGAGACTTACGATGTCAAGGCTTGGTTGTAAGTTTTACTTCAATTTATATTAATACAAATCAACAGTTTATTTCCTATATCTTATGTTGAATTGCATATTGATATCTTGAAGCTCCTTGACCCTTTAAGTATCTCATTTTTGTCGTATTCTATTATGTTCGTTGTTGTTCTTTGTATGTTGTTTTCAGGTACAAAGTGATTAGAAGAACGAGAGCTGGAGCAACACAATGGGGACTTCATCAAATGAGGATTTGAAGGTAGGCCTTCATGACATCAACTATCTAAGCAAATTTGCTTTGGTATTTTCTTTGCTGTGACTAGACCCACTCTAGGGCCAGCGGGGTTGCCTCTGTCTGAAGAGAGAACTTGCCTGCATCACAAGTTGGTGACTCCGCTGGGGAGCCTTTGTCTTTTGTCTCTTGATTTGATTTTTCTTTGCTTGTTTATTGTCTCCTTTACTTTCTAGGTTGAATTATCCATATTTTAGGTTGTTTGACTACTCCTGGTAGTCTTCCCTCTATCATAAGTGATAGGTCTGGACTTTTCTCAGCTGAGATTTTAAATTTTTCCTTTGATTTAGGGTCATCGTCGTTTATTTTATGGCAGTCGCGAAGATAATCACATCTGTGCTATATAATTAGTTGTGCCTTCTACTGTTTGGCGTGATTAAATCACCTCACAGTCGCGAAGGGCTCTGAAATTGGCTCGGCGTTGTTGTCCAGTGTACTTTTGGGAAAACGTCGCAAAGTAGCTAGTTAGGGGGGTGCGACTTTTCATTGTCAGCGCATGATGTCAGTTTGACGCTCATGAATATTCTTGTAGGTTTTAATTTTGAAGTTCTATTTTCTGATTGGCCAGTGTGTCCTATCCTTCTGAACTTATCTTCAGCCTATTTGTTTCCTGTAAAGATATTGTTTGCTAGAATATTTGACTCTTGGTTTCATTCCCTTGAGATTTCTCCTTTTGAACTGTGTGACCTGTTCACCTTGGGGTTGCTCGTTCATTTGGACCTTTGAGCTGTGTTTGAAATGATCCAGTGCTTTGTTTGAGGCTTTTCCTTATTGACTGTTCTTTCATCTTCCTAATCAGTATGTGACATTTGATTATCAAACTTTCAAATCTTGTTTGTTTGGTTTCCTTCAATCACATTGCTTCCTGATCAGTTAGAAAGCTTTCAAGTTTTTGCAAAAAGAAACATATTCTTTGTTTTGAGTCTTTGATTAGTTTCTGAGTGGAATGTTTCTCTTTACTTATTGAATGATTTCATTTGGAAAGGACCTAAAACTAGCATTGTTTTTAGTTTTTCATTTGGTTGCTTGTCATCCACTCGAAATAACAAACTATTGCATTCATTTTGCATTAGGAAATGAGAACAATCTTTTTCATTAGTAAATTTTTGGAATTTAGAAGTTTAAAAGCAAAGGATATATTTTTTCATTGTCTTAATTGGATTGCTTGCAAGTTAAGTGAAAGATAGAATCGTAACTCTTTCCTCTTGATTGGTTTGCTTGAGAAATGACGAAAAGTACCAGCCTTACATTTGCTTCCTTGTTGCTTTCATTGCTTTGAAATGAACCTCTCACTTTTCTTTAGTTAGTTGTTCATTGAAAAGGAATGGTTTCTTTTCTCATATAGTTGCATTCTAAGATCTTTTGAAGATACATTCGATAGGGCCTTGAAACTGAGACCTAAGTCAAGATCAACTGTTAAAATTTATTGAATTAACCTAAGGAATCATTAGAACTTAACACTTATATCTAGAGGTCTAGGCTAGAGACGTGTTTCGATGTCTTTAAACCTAGTGGCTGTTGTTTTCACTAAGGTTGGGTGATTCCTCCTTTTGTGATTCGATAAGTGCTAGTACGGACTTGTGCTCCCTGTACCGTCGCATATATGATGGGAGACCCCACTAGGTTGCAATCCTGTTCTCTATAGGAAACCAAGTCGGCCGCCTTGCAGATGTGATACACCAAACACGATATTCGGGGAGATTGCCTGCTCGTACTTCTTGGTTCGCCAGGAGGTATTCTGTAGTTCACGCTTGCCTGGTAAACCTTTTGCCTAGAGTTCCAGGGTAGTCACTTTCATTCCTTTTTGTCTCTCTAAAATTAAAAGGATCATCTGAGCACTTGTCCTTTTGAGTTCATTTCCAATAAAAAGCAATAGAGTCACCTTTCGTCCTTTTCTCGACTCTTAAAACATGAAAAGGTAATGTTTTGTTTCAGTGTTCTAAAATTAACTTCCCACGAAATGTTCCTAGTAAAAGTTCACTTCCTTAGTAATTCTTTAGAGTTGATTCCAATGGAAACATTTACAGAGTCTACCAATCAAGGGTTCCCCTTGGAAGGGAATCCTGGTCCTTTTCCTTCTGTTGGAAACGCTGGTGCTCCTTATATGGAAATGTTGTCCCTCCCTGGGTTAATCATTGGTTTACCTGTCTGGTTATTTTCAACCTGAGTAATCGCAAGTGTCTCAACTCCTGCCCCGTCATCTCCTTCATTCGAATCATGACATGATGATTCTAAGGTTGACGCCTTGCCTTCTTCCCCTATTTCTTCACCTTCCTCTTCTACTTCGCCTGGTGAAAGTTTCAAATCTAGTAACCACTGGGTTAAGAAGAAGAAGAAGAAGACAAAGAAGAAGAAGTCAGCTAAGCAAGAGGTCGACCGTGCGGCTGTTACTCCAAATGCACCTCCCACAGACAAACCTTGTGATTCTCCACGAAAGGTCAAATTCCCTTGTAGGTTGTGTAAGGGTGACCATCTCCTCCGAGACTATCCTGGCATTCCTAGAGTCTTAGAGGTATGGTCTCAAAATCTCAATCGACCATCCCCATCGACCTCTAGAGATCATGTTGATGCTACACTCTTGGCTAGCGATGGTAAGAAGAAAGGGAAGATTAGATTTCCATATAGGTTATGTGAAGGAGAACATCTTCTTCACCTTTGTCCTCTTATGGATAAAGCTTCCAAAGTTTTGGAAAACCTTATAGCCTCTCAACCCCAACTCCCTGTTGGTTATTAGAGGCTTTCTTCTAACGTTCCCCTGGTTGGTAAAGAGATTGACTTGGATTCATCTCTTTCCCATCCTGCTCTTCCTAAGCCTAACTCTCTTGCATCTGTTTCCGACCAACCGTTGGTCGAAGAGAGTGTCGACTTGGTTTCGCCACCAGTTTCTCACTTTGTTCCGGAAGAGAGTGGTGATCATATTGCTCATGTTCTTCTCGTCTCCTCAGATTCTCATGAATCAAAGAGTGGCCCTCCTACCCCAATTGTTTAGGAGAGTCCTTCTTCTATTCCTGCAGAGCATGGGGACAATCATATGATACCCCCACCAAGTAGTTCTGTTGTTTCTTTCGATTGGAGTCACTTAACTGCTTTCCGCCTCCCCTCTTATGTGCCTTTCCAGATTACAGTACAAGCCTATAATATGGTTGTACCTAGCACTATATTAGATGAAGGCACATCTGTTAGCATCATGGCTTCTCCTACTTGGAAAACTTTGGGCTCCCCGCAGCTTCTGCTTGTCACCTAGAATCTGTTGGCTTTCAATGGAGGAACCAGTCAGCCCTTAGGGATCCTTTCGTAGTTCCCTATTACTTTGGGAGGAAGGACCATCTACATAGACATGATGGTAGCCCAAGGTCTGTTATATTTCAATCTTCTCCTTGGATGTGACTATTTTTATGTCATGGGAGCTCTTGTTTCTTTGCTTTTCCATGTGGTTTGTTTTCCGCACGAAGGAAGAATTGTGACTATTGATCAACTGTCATTCCTTGGTCACCAAGCACCTCCTTTGCAACCATCATCCCCTATCGGCTCTTGTTTGCAAGCAGTACATTCCCTGCCATAGGTCAATTATGTAGCTACCCGTTTCGTCTCCGCATCTGCTGATGATCACACAGATGGTATAGTACATTATGTACTGGGGGCATTGCGATCCGATTTGTCTTTGGTACCACATGACATGTACTCCTCCTGGAGCGTGGTCCTTCCATCTAGTGAAGACCTCTTGGGAGCCATGTTCTCATATGGTCCATGAACAATTTTTTGAGGACAGTTCTTGGTCTTGTGTCCACCTCATTAAAAAATGAAACAAGAAATGAGGACAGTTCTTTTCTTGTGTCAACCTCGTTAAAAAATGAAACAAGGGATGAGGATAGTTCTTGGTTTTATGTCAACCTCGTTAAAAAATGAAACAAAGGGTGAAAGCATAGTTCCTTGTCTCGTGTTAAGTTCGTTAAAAAAATGAAAGAAGGAGTCGGAGCATAGTTCCTTGTCTTGTGTCAAGCTCGTTAAAAAATGAACCAAGGGTCATGAGGATAATTCTAAATCTTGTGTCGACCTCATTAAAAAATGAAACAAGAGACATGCATACTTTTTGTCTTGTGTCAAGCTCATTAAAAAATAAAACGAGAAGTCATGAACATAGTTTTATGTCTTGTGTCAAGCTCATTAAAAAATGAAACAAGGGTCTTGAGGATAGTTCTTTGTACTGTGTCAACCTCATTACAAAATGAAACAAATCCATTTTCCAAATCGAGTCTTTGATTAAGATCTCATAAAATCCCAGTCGAGACTTTCCAAAGATCTCGAAAGTGAACCTTCATTCCATCTACCTAGTTGAATGCAATGAAGCTTGGGGGGCATGTACCTTGATTTGAGTCATTATGCTGGGGGCATGTGAACTTATAGTGCAAGCATATTTTTTCATTTTAAGCTTGTGTAAACATGCAACTGAATCCAAGCAGAGTTCTCCATGGTTAAAGCTTGTGTAAAAATGATCCCATGCCTAATTTACATCTTGTGATTGCTATTTTAATCAGTTGATTTCTGCTAGATGAGCCTTGGTTGTTTCATTCCATCACCACCATCTCTTTGGCTGATCGTATGCTTTCACTTGGTTGTTTTTCCTTTCCTGAGGGACCGCAACGATGAGTGGTTTTATTAGCCATCCTCTTGACCATTACATGTTTTGAGCAGTTCCACCATTGCTGGAACTAGTTGCTACCCTTTATACCACTCGTTCCTCTAGGACGAGTCACCTTTAAGCTCTTTTCTAACTCATAAAAGATGAAAAGGTTGCCGAGTGTTTTTCCTTTTTGACTCGTTAAAGAGAATAAAAATGGGGGGTCCACTTTCAACTCTTTTCCAACCTTTTAAAAACGAAAATATGGTTGAGCCCTTGTCATTTCGAACTCGTTGACAGATGCGAAGCATCGTGTGCCTAATATAAGTTTACCCCTTTTTCGGGTTGGGAGGCACTATTTACCAAAAAGGTACTCCTTGGCTGAAATGGTCAAGCGGTTCTCTCAAGTATTGTTTTCTACGTTTTCGGGCTCGAGAGACACAAATGTATGAAAAGGGACCATGTGGAGTTTTCTTTTACGTGTATTTTTCAAACTCTCTAAGCATGAAAAAGATACCGAGTTACACCTTTGTTGGACTCATTAAACTATTAAACGACATCGGATTTGTCACCATGATGAACACGAGTTTCTCCTTCCTAGGGCTCGTTAAACTTACTAGATTGGATTCATCCGAAGGATTAATTTATAGTACAAGCATATGCTATCCCCTTCAAGCTTGTGATAAAAAATAATTGGGGTACTCGCCAGACATGGTGGTGGAAAATTTGGAAGTATTGCATCGGTTGTATTAATTATTACGACAAATTGTCTCTCTTGACCATTGACACCTTTTCTGCTTCGTGTCAGGTTGGGATATCCTCACTTTAGCATTGGCCTTCTGGGTTTTGGGCTATCCATTTTGCCTCATTCCAACTGATCCTTTCTGCATCATCATGACCTTTGATCCCTTCGTACCAAAATGATGCCAAACTCTAGAGTCATGTCGCTGATATGTTCAAGAGCTTAATTCTTCTACAAGTTTTTATCCTTACACACCTTTCTCAGATTATTTGTCTCATCCACATTCATCTTGTTCCTTTCTCTCACGTTGATGATGTGGGAAAAATTATGACTCTCCTTTGACCGATTGCTTCCTGTCGACTTTAGCTCATTATCTGGGAAGTTGACCTAGAGACTCCTTTCTGGTACCTTGGAGCTTGCATGCCTTAATGGCAAGTTCTTCGCATTCGACGACAGGCTTTCATTATTGGCTTTTGATTGGGTATTTCATGGGTGTTCGACTTTAGATCATTATTCACACGTCGTGGATTGTACTAGCAGTACCTTTAGAAGCATTGACATTACTGGTGGTCTCTCTCGCGCTTGTTAATGGTTTACATCATTGACCGTACTCAAGCAATTTTCTAGTATGCTAGATTTCAACACGTCTATTCGCAAATTAGAATTTGTACCTTGATCGGGTTGGGATTCAAGACCCTGGGCTCAGATTACACAAGTCCAGGTTGTGTGAATTGGTTCATGATTGTATACATGACTCTTTTGATTGGATGGATGTGACCATACCTGAGTCTTTTATATGTTCCTTTTGATTGGATGGTTGTGTCCATACCACATATTATTTATGTTTATTTTCTGGATGGCTGCGCTCATGCCTTATGCACATGTATTTCCTTTCACCATGTACTCATGTATTAGAGATATCAGTTGTACTTGTGTTTGCAGGTTCTCCGTGATGGTGTTCTGTTTCAGTTATGGATTCGTAAAGCATTTCACCCCTCCCACTCTCTCGGCATTCATGATTTAGGGGGCATATTTTACACAGTAATTTGTTACCGACCCCACATTCCGTGATCCTAGACATTGACGATTCGTGTTATTGACATCTACCTTGTGTCATGTTGCGAATTATGTGTCAATGTCTTCCTTGTCATATCAGGAAGAATACCTCGGTTCATTACTCCTAGAGCAGACCCTTTTTAACCTATGTTTTTGGGATGTCGTGGGACATCAGTTATTCCACCCGTGAAGATGGCCAAAATTGAACTAGCCCTAGCGACGTCGTCGCTTTGTCCCTGTGTTTCACTCGCACCAAGCTACTTTTTGCGAGTTTTTTAAACAAATTTTCGAAGCTTCAGAGTGTAACAGCTTCATGGGCGGTCCTAGGGTTGGTTGTTGGATCATATGAGCTCTCCTCTCTCCTTTAGGATGGTTGTTCCACCTTTTGTGCAACCCCCCAAAGGGATAAGCTCTTTCTACCATCTCTTATGGAAGCTCCTCCTCCTATAAATACCTCCTCCATGGCTGAGATCAGCTAGCTTCAGGGTTCAAGAATTCAGTTAGTGGAGGTAGAGAGTTTTGCTAGAGTTTGGAAGTAGCCTCTTATGTAACTTAGCTTGGGATAGCTTTGTGTGGATTTGGCTTGATTGTATGAGTTTTCTAGCATCATAATTTTGCCTTTAGGGTAGGAGAGAGAGTTATTCATCCTCTTGGGAGACACTTCATGACTGAATACTTGCGGAGACATGTTGACAGGACCCTTCAAGGAGACTTACGATGTCAAGGCCTGGTTGTAAGTTTTACATCAATTTATATTAATACAAATCAATGGTTTATTTCCTATATCTTATGTCGAATTTCATATTGATAGCTTGAAGCTCCTTGACCCTTTAAGTAGATCTTTTTTGTCATATTCTATTATGTTCGTTGTTGTTCTCTGTATGTTGTTTTCATGTACAAAGTGATTAGAAGAACGAGAGCTGGAGCAACACAACGGGGACTTCATCAAACGAGGATTTTAAGGTAGGCCCTCATGACATCAATTATCTAATGAAATTTGCTTTGGTATTGTCTTTGTTGTGACTAGGCCCACTCTAGGGCTAGAGGGGTTGCCTCTGTCCACAGAGGGAACTTGCCTGCATCACACCCCATCTCTCCAGCCTTGTACAAATTTATAAATGAAATTTGATGGTTGTTTTTTTTCCCACATAGAATATGAAGTGAACATGCTTGACTCTTTTCCTTCCATTCATTCATTTCCAAACTCTTCAAATTTTGACTATTAGAACACAAAAACAAATACTCCACCCAATATTATTTTCATCCACGTGTAATGATTAAATTCATCAAAATAATGCCAACATCATGTAACATTATAGGAAAACATATGATTATATAATTGAGCATTATTTCCTCATGATCAGTATAAAATTTTCCTTTAATGCATCACAATAATATCTGCAACATCTTTTCCTTTGCCTTGGACTTGCATCAAACCATCTTCATGTCATTGTCTCCGCAACCTTGCCTTTGCTATCATGGACTTTTTCCTTGCATAACAACAACTTTCTCCAACAAACTAGTCCTCAAATTTGTCTTATACACAACACATGCAAGCATCGATTTTCTACCAAGCCATGAAGATATTTGTTGCTCCTTTGTTCTGTCGTCATCAAGCATACCAAGCATAACTTGTTGCTTTGCAACTATAACAACATATGCAAAATCTAACATATGTATCTTCTCCTTTTCATACCTTTTTGCTCCTAGAATACACAATCCCTTTAATACAATACACACACAATGCCATATCTATGTTCTGTTACTACTACTCCTTTGTTGATCTTCTTGCTTCTCAATGACATATCTTTGTTTTTTTGTTGTTGCTAATTTTTTGCTCTCTTTCTGCTATTCTTTTCTGCTTTTCTAATGTTCCATGTTGTTTCTCCTTTTCCTTGTTGTTTCTCCTTTGCCTCTGTTGTTGTTGTTCCTTTGCTACTCTTTTTTTACTCTTGTTACTTTGTTGCTGCTCCTTTGCCATCAATGACAACAATGCCATCATAAGTTCCCAAGAAATATTTACTTGTGCAAAGAATGATAGGATATGAGCATAAATAACTTCATGTAAGCTACATCTATGAGAAGATAAGAGAAATTAATCTTTTATATTGACAAATTTACTTGTGAGTTCCTTCCACGAAGAATCCAAAGAGTCGTACTACATGTGACCTATGGCCTCAACGTCTGCCCTGGACTCCTTTTCTACTTGTCCTCTAGATCAAATCAAATATATTAAAAGATTGAGAAAAACCCATACAACAGGTATAGAATTATGGTAGACAAAACAAATAAAAGCAAGTAAAGAAATCTGAAATAAGAATAAAAAACTACAAGATAACTTAGAGCATGAAACCTGCAAATTGATGTAAAGGTTTTTAACTGCAATCATGCAAATTTTATATGTAGCAAGTGCCACATAGAAGTATGGATCTCCTCACAAGGAAATTCCAATATAGATGAAATTCCACATGAAATAACTACAAGTTCTAAATCTTAGAGATTGAATAATAATACCCAGACTAGAGATGAACCATGCATATATTTTTTAGCATTAGGTAGGCAAGGAGAATATAGGATTCCAAGTCTCCAACTATACTTTCTAAAGTGGGAATTCCCAAAGGTTTCCATGAACATGCAAAAAAATAAAATGCCATGTGTACGAAAACAATTGTGGAAATATTTTGAGAGACAGTACACAAAAGTGCTTGTTACTCTAATTGTGATGTGGCTCTTTTCTGATCTAAGAAACTATGCTAATCCAAAATCTAAGAGCTTTCCATCAAACTCGTTATCAATTAAGATGTTGTTTCCCTTAATGTCCATGTGAACAACCTTTGGTTCAACTGCCTCATCTAGACATGCAAGCCTACAATTTAAAAAACAATCAGTCAATTAATAGTTCCAACAATTAATTGAAAAAGATCATTGCATGAAAACCTACAATGTAGTGAAATTTTATTCATAAAAAAACTCAATGTATGGTATATAATTCTAGTCATCATTGTGACGTGTAATTTTACCAATTAAAATTTGTTAATAAATATAACAATTAAAGGTATAGTAAAGAAAGCAATGCAAGAATGCAAGCAAATTACTTATGAATTTGCAGTTCCAAGTGTAACCTTCATGCAGGTCTCCCAAGTCATAAAAACTTGTTGTCTCATTGCTCCATGAATCCATTGCTCTAAATTAGCATTATTAAAATGCTCATATAGTAGCATTATGCAAAAAAACACTTCTCTTCAAAAACTAGGATTTGATGCAGAATACCAAAAGGAAAGGAAAGGAAAATTATGACTAGTGATTTTAATTGACTAAAAATAATACCCAGTTCTCAAGAAATATTTTCTTCTGCCCAACTAAGCAAATCACTAAACTCAATGCAAGCAATCAATAAGATTATAAATCAAAATCTACATTGAAACCAATGCATCTAGTGCTAGAAATCAAATATGATTAGGAATCAACATCTACAATGAAATTAATGCATCTAATGCAAGCAATCAAATAGGATTAGAATTAACATCTTCACTAAAGTTAATGCATCTAGTGCAAGCAATCAAATAGAATTAGAAATCAACATCTACACTAAAATAAATGCATCTAATGCAAGCAATCAGATCCTACAGATTGATCTCATTCTTCACTAGATTGATAGATTGTAAATTCTGGAAATTTGAGTTACATGAATGACGCAAACTATTTGATTCCGTTAATTTCTAAATTTTTCAAAAAAAAATTAATTAAGAATTGAATTACATGCAAATAGAAGGATCAATGGGTTATGATATTTTAACTAATGTGATTAGTTAGCATTGTTATAGCTTATATGTTATAAGTTTTAAAATATCTTTTTGACATGTTTCCTAGTTGAATTTATTGAAGATAACTAACTTCATGTAAGCTACATCTATGAGAAGAGAAGGGAAATTAATCTCTTGTATTGAAAAGTTTACCTGTGAGTTCCTTCCACATATAATCCAAAGAGAAATACTAGATTTTTGTGTCGCATGTGACCTATGACCTCAACTTCTGCCCTAAACTCCTTTTTTGCTTGCCCTTTAGATCACATCATAGATACTCAAAGATTGAGAAAAACCCATATAACAAGTACATAATTATTCTAGACAAAACAAATCAAATCAAGTAAAGAAAATTGAAATAAGGATAAAAATCTACAGGCCAACTTAGAGAGTGAAACCTACAATTTTTTGAAAAGGTTTTTAATTGCAATCATTTTTTCATTTGCAAGCAAACCCTTGCAGACAACTCCATATCCACCCTCACTTGTATGTAATAGCCTTGGTCAAAAATCCATGTAATGAAGTTAATAAAGGAAAAATAAGGCCTTGGTCATGGGACACGTATTCCAACCTGAATGTTGGAAAACAAATAGTGATGGGGATCACTTATGATTAATTAATGGCCATGGAAATTGTTAAAGGAAATGGTTAAGGCTTTGGAAAGACAAAGTGGAATTAATTGACATTTTATTTATGAAAATAATGGAAATTAGGAGAAATGGAAGGTGAAATGTCACAGGTTGCATGTGAGGAGGACAACGAAGGAAAATAATGGAAATTGAAGAAAATATAGGCTTCATTAATAAAAAGGCTTGTGAGGATCAGTTTACAGAATTTATTCAGTTCATTTTTGAAGCGCTCTCTCTATTCTCTCTATCATACTCTTGGACAATTAGAGTATTCTTGGAGCACTATTGGAGGAGTGTGGCATACTTGGGATTTGGAGCAAGAAGGCAAATGAAAACTAGGAAAATGCAAGAGGACATCGGGATCAACAATTACAGCGGGTTTGGCTTGCAGGTATAAAGTTGTGTGTATGATTTCCTTGCTAGTTTTGGCATGCATGGCATATGCATGTGATTATTTGGTTATGATCTGTCATTGGCATGGAGAATTGCCTGGATTGGAAATGGTTTTGCCTAGCCTTTCCATTTCCTTGATAGTCGTGGTGTTGTGGGTTTTACCTTTTTTTTTTTGCTGGTTAGTTCTCATATTCCTTTGGTTGTGGGTTGAGTTATTAGTTCCTGGAGCCTTGGTTGGACAAACCCTCTAGAAGCCCTGTAACAACTTGGGTTGAGTTATTAGTCCTAGATCCTTGGTTGGACAAATGCTCTGGAACCCTTGGTGGGTTGAGTTATTAGTCTTGGAGCCTTGGTTGGACAAACGCTCTAGAGCCCAGCGGCAGTTGTTGTGGGTTGATTTACTAGTCCTGGAAGCCTTGGTTGGAATAAATTATTTGGAGCCCTGGATAGTTTCAGTGGAAACCAATCTGGTGATGATTAGTGATGTCTAACCATGAGGCGAAATCATTGGTTGATGGTTGAGGTGGTTTGGCTTATGGAATCCTTGGTTGGAACAAATTCTCTAGAGCCTTAGAGAGCTTGGGTGGAAACCAATCTGGTATTGATTAGTGATGTCCAACTGTTAGGTGGAATCATTGGTTGATGGTTGAGGTGGCTTGGCTTCTAGAAGCCCTAGTTTGGTTTTGTTGGATTGGTTTCATGAGATCCCACATTCATTCTTGGAATATGGACGTGGATGATTAGCTGAAAAAGATATTTGGTTTAGCGCAATATATGGTCGGGTGGTTCGTGGAAGTCCCATACCTAAGTAGCCTATGCATTCATTAATAAGAGCTCCTTCTCCTTGGTATTTTATGTGTAAATGTATTGGTCCATATGTGGTTTTTATGGTTATCATTTCCTTGTTATTTATGTTGGTTTTATGCTAGTTATGATGAAGTTTTATTACAGTGATGATGTTTTGCTCTCATCGTGTTTTGATTAATAAATGAATGACAATGAATATATGACCTAATATGTGATAATGCAGCTATTGTGAAAAGGCATCAATGCTTCTTAGTGATTCACAGATAAGTATGAGAACCCTATGCTTAGATCTATTGTTATGACTTGTAGATTACATATTTGTGACATGTTTGACGAAATTCCTGTCATGTTTAGTAGGGGTCCAGTGAAGTCCTTGATCAAGTTTGTTATCAAAAGCATTGTCTTCGTGTCTTTTATGAGTTCTGGAAGTTTCATGGATTTCTGGGCAATGACTGGGTCATAGCCCTGAAAAATAGCCTTAAATGGTGCAGTCGTTGGCATAACACTGGCAGAAAAAGGATACAGTCGCACTTAGGCAGGCTCATGGGAGCGAATTGAGTCTCTCAGTCACTTGGAGGGCTTGGAAAGGGAGCGACTGGGGCTGTAGTTCAGAAAAAGGTAAGTTTCCTCAAGGGTTTGTGACCTAAAAGAGTTGGTTCGATCCTAGAGGTTCTGTAGCAAGGTCAAATTGATCTTGTCATGTCGGTTCCACTTCCTTAATGGTACTTGAGGAGTTGAATCATATCATGGTAACTCTTCACCACATGTTTACCTCGATGGACCAGTTAACTTGTGTGAATGTGGGAGGAGGGTGTTACACTATCACTTTCTCGTTTACCTGTGTTTAAACCCAAGACAAATCTAGTTCTTCATAATTGCGGGGACCAAATGAGGCCAACTTTCTTAATTTTCTCAACTCTTCTCCTTGAACTCCCTAGTCAAATTTACATGTAGGAGATCCCCAATCATACCATGAATTGAGATTCACATTAGCTCCCAATTCAAGAGAACTATGACTTTGTTTTTCCCTCTGAACAAAAGCACCTAGTCTTCAATCTATGGTTGTAGCCATAATCGGTGATAAGGGAGACCCACATGTATTATGGTGTTCCACATCCACACAACGAGGTGACATTCTACTAGGGGATCCTAACCTATACGAGGAAGATTGGAAAGGTGATTGGATCAAAGAATTACCAGGGCTCTGAAGTTCTATTGTAACCTACTACATCTGTGTAATTCCCTGCAAAAATGCTTGTGTATTTACAAGAGGCAGCATATGGTTTTGAATCTGCATATATGCCTGGGAATTATTATGAGCTTGGATTTGGGGACTCATTTAAGAAAAGATGGAAGGTTTCAAGAATTTCTACTCTAGGAGATGTTACCTCGGAGGCAAACAAGTCCTTAAGATTCGTTGGAGAAATAGTATTGATCCCATGACTCTTGTATTTTTCTAGACCTTGTTGTGGTGTTCCCATCACCAGATATAAAAACAGCAACAAAATTCATCATGGGTTGTGTGGAGAGTGGAGAAAAATCATTGAAAAGTTTCCCTTCAAAGTCTAAAACTTGAGGAGAATCCTCAAAAAGCATGGCCTTGGGTACTTGTCTTCGGTTAAAAGGGTTTTGTACCTCAAATATGCCATGAACCCTTTTGTCAACTCAAAGTGCCACCTTGGTCATTTAAAATGAGAAAAACATGATGAAGAAAATGGTTGAGCATGAGATATAATTTTTCTAGGTGTGGATGATCAATTCCACTCCATTCGTGTATCATGGTTAAGAGAAACACCTGGAAGTAGTGTCGAGCGATGGTGAGGTCAAGGGTTCAAATTAGAGAAGCAAGCTTGTTGATGAGTTGAGTCGCTTGGTGCTTGTCGGCATGCCAGACGCAGTAGAAGAGAGCCTTTCAGATCTTCTTGAAGTCGAGATCCAAAACGTGGGTTTGAGCTTCGATCCATATCCTAAGAAGCTCGACTGTTGCGTCACGAGTCTTCTCTTTGGCCACTTTTTCCATTATCCCACAGTGAATGTGAGATATTGTAGCTAATTAATACTAGTGGAATCAATTTGATGGCCCAAGCTATTTTTATTGTCTAACACCCAAATCAAAGGCAGACGAAGGCACATGTGACATGGGAAGGGAGTTCTTCTCAAAGGGAATGCTTTATGGTGTAATTAAAATTCACTAGCCTAGATTCATCTTAACTCTAGATCCACCAAGCACAGGGAGGGATCAAATCTCTCTCTTGAGGTGCAAACCTCTTTTAGAGTAAAAATAGATTTGATCCCTCTCATCCCTTGGTAGATGGGAGGTAAGATGAATCCAGACTCGTTAATTTTCACGTAGATAAAATTTGCCTCACACAAGAACATTTTAACTATAATATCAATCTACATAATTTATATATATGAAATACTTATTGATTTTTAATTGGATAAATTTTAAATAGCACAAAAGAATTTTGACTCTCATGTCAATTTACTTGACTTATATATTAGAAATGCTTATTGTTTTTTATTTTAAGAAAAATTTAAATCACACTGTGGTAAGTCCTCCTGAGGTTCCCCTTGCACTTACTGCCATCCCAGCTTTAGTTTTCCAAGTTGTTCTGCTTAACTCAAGAAGGGCTTCCCCTTCTATTTTTGTCTCTTGGAGCATGAGGGATCTCTAAGGTTTCTATTTTCATGAGATCTTTAACTACTGCAGGCTTCATATGGTTCCCCAAGTCTCTAAAGTTCCAATAGACTATACGCATTATTTATTTGGGGTGGTGGAGGAGAGGCCTCCCTTTGGTGGTCGTGCTCTGGTGTTTCAACTTATAGACATTTCCAAAGTGGACTGGCTTCCTTGCATTTTTTGCCTCTCTTCTTCTTCTTCTCTTTCTTCCTTGAGGGATTTCCTCCCTACCCTCTTCGAGGGTCTTTCATTTGTCTCTTCTTCAGATGAGCCTGTTAGATCTAGAGGCTTTTTACTTATTATGTCTGCATATGAGGATGGCAGGTTTTCTCTTTCTGGGGAGTCATTTTGGACCGGGGAGGCCCCTACGTTTCCTTCCTCGATTAGTGAGGGGTTTTCCTACTATTCTATATCACTTTCCATGACTTGGGTTTCCTCCTACACTCTGAGAGTTGTGAAGGAATTTGAGGGAAGGTCTGTTCGTGGGAGTGTTGTCCCTTCTAGCTGCAATTCTGTGGATGGCTCATTGTTCCTGTCTTGTGCCCCTTTCCCTCTTTATTTATTGTGCTGCTTTGATGCAGCTGTTCTCTGCACCGTTGTCCATTGGTCTCTTTTTATTTTCTTTGCTTCTTCTTCAATTTTCTTTTTACAGTTTCGTGCAAAGTGCCTATATCCATGGCAGTGCCTGCAATTGAAGGGTAGTTGTTCATAGTCTAGTTCTTGTACATGTGCCCAACCTGCCACTGTTAGTTTTATAGCTTCTGGAAGCCCAACTTCCATATCTACCTTGACGCAGATTCTGGCACATGAATATTGTCCCTTCATGTCTGCTCTGTCAATGTACTTTCCAAGGGTATTTCCAATGGTTTCAAAAGTCTTCGGACTCCAATGGTGTAGGGGTAAATGGGGGAGGCGCACCCAGACAGGAGCAGCCGAGGGCACATCTTGGGTTGGATCAAAGTCGGGGGTCCACTTGTTCAGGTAAAGGCCCTGGGGTCCCATGAAATATGGTTCGTTCCTGAAAATGAGGTTCCTGTCTTCGATGCAGTAAAAAATGAAGACGAAGTAACCTTTACCGACAAAGTGACATTTTATTCCTTCTGATACCAGTGGTCTGCAATTTTGTTGCACCCACGATTTGATGGCTCTTGGTGATGGCCATAGCCCAGTGAACTGGCTGATGAGTCCTCTTTCTGCAATATTCAGGACAGCTCGACAAGGCTCTTCAGCTGGCAGTGTGACGGTCGGGATTGTTTCCATTTTCTTGACAAATTTCTATTGGGAGGCTAAGATTCGGCACTTGCTACAGTCACCCACCAACTGTTGGAAGGCTAGTAGCTCAGGGGGGATGGGGGAAGGAGGCTCAAAGCCTCCCTCTGGAGCCATGGCTAAGAGGAGGGGTTGCAGGGGGCGGTCACAGAGAGAGAAATGGTGCGCGTGAACCAGAGCGGGCAAAATATTGATACAAATCTTATCTTAAACTGCAATCATCCTTGAACTTGAATGGGACACCATAATGGGTTATGATATTTTGACTAATGTGATTAGTTAGAATTGTTATAGCTTACATGTTATAAGTTTTAAAATATTTTTTTGACATGTTTCCTAGTTGAATTTATTGAACATAATTAACTTCATGTAAGCTACATCTATGAGAAGAGAAGGGAAATTAATCTGTTGTATTGAGAAATTTACCTATGACTTCCTTCCTTCCATGTATAATCCAAGGAGACGTACTAGATTTTTGTGTCACATGTGACCTATGGGTTCAAATTCTGCCCTAAACTCCTTTTTTGCTTTCCCTTTAGATCACATCATAGATATTCAAAGATTGAGAAAAATCCATATAACAAGTACATAATTATTCTAGACAAAACAAATAAAAGCAAGTAAAGAAAATTGAAATAAGAATAAAAAACTACAGGCCAACTTAGAGAGTGAAACCTACAACTTTTTGAAAAGGTTTTTAACTACAACCAGTGTTCCATTTGCAAGCAAACCCTTGTAGACAACTCCATATCCACCCTCACCTATCTGTAACAACCCTGGTCAAAAAGCCATGTAATAAAGTTAATATAGGAAAAATAAGACCTTGGTCATGGGACACGTATTCCAAGATGAATGTTGGGCAAAAAAATAGTGATGGGGATCACTATGATTATTTAATGGCCATGGAAATTGGCAAAGGAAATGGTTAAGGCTTTTGAAAGACAAAGTGGAATTAATTGACATTTTGTTTATGAAATAATGGAAATTAGGAGAAAATGAAGGTGAAATGTCACAGGTTGCATGTGAGGAGGAAAACGAAGGAAAATAATGGAAATTGAAGAAAATTGAGTCTTCATTAATAAAAAGGATCATGAGGATCAGTTGACATAATTTATTTAGTTCAATTTTGGAGCTCTCTCTCTCATACTCTTGGACACATAGATTTTTCTTGGAGCACTATTGGGGGAGTGTGGCATACTTGGGATTTGGAGCAAGAAGGCAAATGAAAACTAGGAAAACACAAGAGGACATTGGGATCAACAAAGGTTTGGCTTGCAGGTATCAAGTTGCGTGTATGATTTCCTTTCTAGTTTTGGCACACATGGCATATGCATGTGGTTATTTGGTTATGATCTGCCATTGGCATGGAGGATTGCCTAGATTGGCAATGGTGTTTCCTAGCCATGCCATTTCCTAGATAGTCGTGGTGTTGTAGGTTTTTTTTTTTGGTTCTCATATTCCTTTGGTTGTGGGTTGAGTTATTAGTCCCTGGAGCCTTGGTTGGAAAAACACTCTGGAAGCCCTGTAACAACTTGGGTTGAGTTATTAGTCCTAGATCCTTGGTTGGACAGAAACTCTAAAACCCTTGGTGTGTTGAGTTACTAGTCTTGGAGCCTTGGTTGGACAAACGCTCTAGAGCCCAATGTCAGTTATGAGATGAGTTACTAGTCCTAAAAGCCTTGGTTGGAACAAATTCTTTGGAGCCTTGGACAACTTGGGTGGAAACCAATCTGGTGAGGATTAGTGATGTCCGACTGTGAGGTGGAATCATTGGTTTATGGTTCAGGTGTTTTGGCTTCTAGAAGCTTTGGTTGGAACAAATTCTCTAGATCCCTGGAGAGCTTGGGTGGAAACCAATCTAGTGATGATTAGTGATGTCCAACCGTGAGGTGGAATCATTAGTTGATGGTTGAGGTGGCTTGGCTTATGGAAGCCCTGGTTCGGTTTTGTTGGATTGGTTTCATGAGATCCCACATTTATGCTTAGAATTTGGACGGGGGTGATTAGCTGAAAGAGATATTTGGATTAGCCCAATATATGGACAGGTTGTTTGTGGAAGTCCCATCCCTAATCAGCCTATGCATTCATTAATAGGAGCTCCTTCTCCTTTGTATTTTATGTGTAAATGTATTGGTTCATATGTGGTTTTTATGGTTGTCATATCCTTGTTATTATGTTGGTTATGAGTAAGTTTTATGACGGTGATGATGTTTGGCTCTCATCATGTTTTGATTAATAAATGAATGACAATGAATATATGACCTAATATATGATAATGCAACTATTGTGAAAAGGCATCAATGCTTCTTAGTGATTCACAGATAAATATGAGACCCCTATGCTCAGATCTATTGTTATGACCTATAGATTACATATTTGTGACATGTTCGACGAAATTCCTGTCATGGTTAGTAGTGGTCCAGTCAAGTCCTTTATCAATTTTGTTATCAAAGGCATTGTCTTTGTGTCTTTTATGAGTTCTGGAAGTTTCATGGAGTTCTGGGCAATGACTGGGTCCTAGCCCTGAAAAATAGCCTTAAATCGCGCAATCGCTAACATAGCACTGGCAAAAAAAAGGCTACATTTGCACTTAGGTAGGCGCATGGGAGCGATTTGAGTCTCTTAGTCTCCTTGAGGGCTTAGAAAGGGTAGTGACTAGTGCTCTAGTTCAGAAAAAGGTAAGTTTCCTCAAGGGTTTGTCACCTGGAAGAGCTGGTTAGCTCCTAGAGGTTCTGTAGCATGTGCGCAAGGTCAAATTGGTCTTGTCATGTCGATTCCACTTGTTTAACGGTACTTGGGGAGTTGAATCATATCTAGTAACTCTTCACCACATGTTTACCTCGATGAACTGATTAGCTTGGGTGAATGTGCGAGGAGGGTGTTACACTATCACTTTCTCCTTTACCAGTGTTTGAACCTAAGACAAATTTGGTTCTTCATAATTGTGGGGACCAAATGAGGCCAACTTTCTTAATTTTCTCAACTCTTCTCCTTGAACTACCTAGTCAAATTTACCTATAGGAGATCCCCAATCATACCATGAATTGGGATTCACGTTAGCTCCCAATTCAAGAGAACTATGGCTTTTTTTTTTTCCCTCTGAACAAAAGCACTAAGTCTTTAATCTATGGTTGTAGCCATAAACGATGATAAGGGAGACCAACATGTATTATGGCATTCCACATCCACACAATGAGTTGAAATTCTACCAGGGGATCCTAACCTATATGAGGAAGATTGGAAAGGTGATTGCATCAAAGAATGGCCAGAGCTCTGAAGTTCTTTTGCAACCTACTACATCTGTGTAATTCCATACAAAATTCTTGTGTATTTACAAGAGGCAGCATATGGTTTTGAATCTGCATATATGCCTGGGAATTATTATGAGCTTGGATTTGGGGACTCATCTAAGAAAAGATGGAAGGTTTCAAGAATTGCTACTCTAGGAGATGTTACCTAGGAGGCAAACAAGTCCTTAAGATTCGTTGGAGAAATAGTATTGATCCCATGACTCTTGTATTTTCTAGACCTTGTTGTGGTGTTCCCATTGCCAGATATAACAACAACAACAACATTCATAATGGCTTGTGTTGAGAGTGGAGAAAAAGAATTGAAATGTTTCCCTTCAAAGTCTAAAATTCGAGGAGAATCCTCAACAAGCATGTATTGGGTACTTATCTTCGGTTAAAAAGGTTTTGTACCTCAAATATGCCATGAACCCTTTTGTCAACTCACAGTGCCACCCTGGTCATTTAAAATGATAAAAACATGATGAAGAAAATGGTTGAGCATGAGATAGAATTTGTCTAGGTGTGGATGATCAATTCCACTCCATTCGTGTACCATGGTTAAGGGAAACACCTAGAAGTAGTGTCAAGCGAGGGCAAGGTCGAGGGTTCAGATCAGAGAAGCAAGCTTGTCAATGAGTTGAGCCACTTGGTGCTTGTTGACATGCCAGACACAGTAGAAGAGAGCCTTTCAGATCTTCTTGAAGTTGAGATAAAAAACGTGGGTTTGAGCTTCGAGCCATATCCTGAGAAGCTTGATTGTTGTGTCATGAGTCTTCTCTTCGGCCGCTTTTGCCATTATCCCACAGTGAATGCGAGATTTTGTAACTAATTAATACCAGTGGAATCAATTTGATGACCCAAGCTATTTCTATTGTCTAACACCCCAATCAAAGGCAGACGAAGGTGCATGTGACATGGGAGGGGAGTTCTTCTCCAAGGGAATTCCTTATGGCGTAACTAGCCTAGATTCATCTTAACTCTAGATCCACCAAGCGTAGAGAGGGATCAAATCTCTCACTTGAGGTGCAAACCTATTTTAGAGTAAAAACAGATTTGATCCCTCTCATCCCTTGGTAGATTGTAGGTAAGATGAATCCAAGCTCGTTAATTTTCACATAGATAAAATTTACCTCACACAAAAACATTTTAACTATAATATCAATCTACATAATTTATATATATCAAATACTTATTAGTTTTTAATTAGATAAATTTTAACTGACATAAAAGCATTTTGACTCTCATATCAATTTACTTGATTTATACCTTAGAAATGCTTATTGTTTTTAATTTTAAGAAACTTTAAATCACACAAAAATATTTTTTTTGTAAATTTGGTAGGACCTTTCTATTTCATCGTAAAAAAGGTAGATTACATCCAGATCCAAAAGGTTAGGTGGCCTCAACCTGACCAGAGGGAAACTAGGTATGTTGGCCACCTAACATCATGATAAGCCATCTAATAACAAAATATAATAAGTCTGATCATCCATGCCAAGTAAGTTTGGTTGTATTTAAACTTTCTTGACTCTAAATAACTTAAAACATCACATAAAAATATTGAACTATGCTAAACTTTTGGATTAAAAAAAGAAGGCTGAAAGACCAACCTCAAGCTAATCATCTTCTGCTGACTCAACTGGAGCAGGGTCTTTGGCACTAGATTCAGGGAGCTTAGTTTGAGGGATGCACAAAATGTGTTGCTCAATTCGACTGAGTCGTCCATTTTGCTGCTGCAATTAAAACTAAATTTTCTGAAATTCTTTACTATATTCATGGAACCCATGATTGGTCGTCGCCACCCCAGCCAATATTTGTTCAAGGGCTTTAGCCAACAGGCTCTTCATTAACCAGTACAGTTGGAGTGTTTGCTTAAATTGGGTATTCAAACCTCGGGTATGCCCAGGGTCCAACACTAATGTTTATTAGTCTTCCAAATCAATATCCATGAGCCCTACTTTATGATTTAACTCTTCCTCCCTTTCCTCTAGCAATTGGCGAACCTAAGCTGAGGTCCCTTCATGGTAAGTCATCGCTGCCTCATTGATAATTGAAGAAACCAATTTCCAGACGTGATTCCGACCCCTAAAGGAGCTGGGCTGGTTTCCCCCTAGGGAATTCCTTTGACTCTTACAGTGACCACCCAAGCCTTGGGTAGCCTTACCCTTGCCAGAGGTGGAGCGAGCCATTGTCCAATGATACTTGAAAAAGAAATATCTAACAAACAAAGACCCCATAAATGACCAAGGTGGAAGCACTAACCTAGAAACACAAAGCTTCCAGGGGCTGCCATGGAGCAAGGGACGTTCTAGGGGAAACATATGGAAAATTAAAAACTAAACCAGACTCCAATTCATATACCTTACACAAGAAAACAAGCGAGAAGGAAGAAACCCCCATAACTCAATAGACATCCTCTTCCGTTTAGGCTGAGAGCCGAAATGATAAGTTGAATCATTTGCATACTAGAGCCTTGGGGCAACTCAAAATTAATAATAAAGAGACTTGAAGGGAGGCCTCGAGGCCACAGAGGAAAATAAACAAGAACCCAGGAGCAGTCATAGCACCACAAACAACATAATCCCATTCAAGATAGATAAATACCAAAAACAACAAACACAGGAAAATAAAAAACCACAACCACTACTTCCCCTGTTGAAACTTTTATAGCGAAACCACAAAATCCACCTTACAACCGGATCGGATTGCACCACAGCCTCTCATTCTGAAAGCCAATAGTCAGATATAGTGGATCATAGGGACACAGGTGAAGAAACTATGAACATACCCGAAGACCATAGTTAGGATCGGTCGCGACTAAGCCCACTTCCAGGGAAAACGCGCCAGCACGTCCATCTCCCCATCATTATGTTGCGCGGAGTAGAGCCAAGACACGAGGAGAGAAAAATACAGAAACTTACCGAATTCACCACAGAGAAAACTAATAATTCCTTTTTCGTTAATGACCCCGTTGCCTTCATTTACTCGCCGCATGCAAGGAGTCATTGCTCCATGTGCTTCATGCATGTGGAGGGTGGAGGGGGGCTTCTTGGGATTGACACTATCATTCCCCTGCAGATCTATTTACCATCAGCATACACCCCGATCGAGGACACACAAATTTTTTTTTAACTATATCAATTTACTTAATTTATATATTTGAAATACTAATTCTTTTTTACTTTGATAAAAATTACATCACACAAACAAGTTCTAACTATGATGCCAATTTACGTAATTCTTGTTGGTAGCATTTTAGCTTTGTAATAAGGGTTTCCTTGTGTTTATCCAGTTTCACATTTTGGAATATAATCTAATCTAATATATGATTTTTTTTTATATAATCTAATATGTTTTGCTTAATGCCCTCAAAGCTAACTAGAATGAGGAATGAGGTGTTGGTAAGTTTCTTGTCCCAAAGTGAAGCCATGAAGAATTTATAGACAAATAAATTCATTTCATTGCTGTAGGTTACATATTATATAGCTTAAGATTTTTTTAAGAACAAACATGCCTTAATTGAATATTTCTGATCTTCTTTCCCTAAACAAACCTTGTACTTTTTTTTGTGATCAATAATATTATTGTGTATGTGTTGTGTTTGTTAAATTTTTTAATTAAACCAACATATTCAATATTATTCTTTATTTTAGCAGACATGTTTTTTAATTTTTTAATGTAATATTAAGTGGCAACATAAAAAATTAACCAAATTAGTGGGATGCTATCACTAAGTTAATCACTAATCTGGCAAAAGAATTTCAAGCAAGAATGTGATTTTTTATTTCTTAAAACACATTTTTAATCCATATATGGATTCGGCACCCAAAAAACCCTATGAGAAACTCGAATTCTATAGATTAAATAACTTAAACTCGAGTTTTTTAAAATCTCTATGAGATTTTGGTTAAAATTAACTAGAAAAATTATCGTGGAAAAAGATCATTTCATCGATAAATTAGACTAATTCTATATATATAACAAATTATACATACAAGATCCTTAATCATGAAGATTCATTTCACACTATACTAAAATTTACTAAATATCATAATTTTATCTATATAATTTTAATTAATTAATTAAAAATAAAATAAAAAAATAACTATATTTTTTTAAAATAAATCTTACCCTTAATTTATATATTATATATTATATAATATATATATATAATATATATATATATATATATATATATATATATTATATATATATTCAAAATCTCTACCATCCATCCATTTATTAATTAATTACCATTAAATCAAAATGTTCGAATTATTATTCCAAAATACAAGCACATAATAAATCGGGTACAAACAACTAAATATCATCTAAGACCCCCTAGTTTTCACTCCGAGGGAACATTCCTCAACTGAAGGACTATTCGTGTAATGACCTGCGTTCTACCGGGTGAAGTGCAACCGCGGGTGAGACTTGAACGAGCGACGGTTGGAGCTGAACGCGCTGGACGAAGTGCGAGCTCCTTGGTTATGCGATGGAGATAATGCGGATAAGGAAGAGGAGGGCAAGCATGTATATACGCATGGGAGCATGTGTTAACACGTATGGAGGCCGACCAACATTGGATGAAGGGTCGACTTGAAGTTAGGCGCTTTTGCGATGAAGCAAGGGCGTGGGAGAGGTTGGCTGGGCAAGCCACAACCTCCCCCTGCAACGCATATATATTGAAGGGTGTTGGAACTCATTTGGACATTCGACATCGCTCAACATCATTCACTCTTCTCTCAAGGGAGTAAAGGCGCAGGTCTAATGCGCAAAGCTAAGGAGGAGAGGCGCAGATTGAGATGTGGCCATTCTTGGGCAGGGATGCACGAAGAAGACGCGTTTGACTCGGTTGTGGGTGAAGGGTGCGGGCAAGAGCACCTGGTGGTTGGGTGAGGGCGTGCACAGGTGTGTGGTGCCTGACGGACAGTCGAGGCGTGCACAGGTGTGGCGCCCGATTTGTGCGAAGGTGCCCGACGGTGAAACGGAGGAGCGCCCAGTTTGTGCGACGACTTGGCATGGGTGTCTTGGCGACTCGGGTGAGCACCCGCTCGTCGTGCAAGTGTGCATGGTGAATTGATGAAGTGTTGAGATTGTGAACGGAGGTGTGTCTCGAGCAGAGGCGCCCGTGTGTGGTGACTTGGAAGCGCGCCCAAGTTGGGCAAGCAACACGATTGTTATGCGCTTAACCTGCAAATGATACCCAAATACATAATATGCGAAGAAAAGATACCCAGAACACAGAATATGCGAAGAAAAGATACCCAGAACACAGAATAGCAATGATTTTATTATTCAGAGAGTAATGCTCACTTGCCTCTTCGAGGGGGAAACCTCCAATAGAGCAGAGCTCGATTACAAAATAAGACACGATACTCCTCGCAGGGAGTTTCTATCCTTTATATGACTCCATACAGCAATTACACGTGCCAATTACCATGTATTACTATACCATCTATCTAAACTATCGGCCCATTTGCAACTAACTGTGGTTCCTTTATTAATTGCGGATTAACCACTTACAATTATTAATATGGGCTTTATTTACTCTTGACTATGACGTGGTCCCATTACATAGATAAGGGGGTTAGGGTGGGACCCTAACATGCCCTCCCCCTTAAGACTAGCCTTGTCCTCAACGCTGAAGTTGCGGAAACTGCTGCAGAATAGTGGCTGGCTCCCAAGTTGCATCTTCCAGAGAGGTGTCTTTCCATTTGACTAGGACTTCCTTAATCATGCGGCCGCGCAGTTGCTTGACTCGTGTGTCTAGGACCTGTTCTGGTTGAAGCCAGATGGACCCTTCTTCGTCCAAGTCCGGTAGACTGGTCTGAATTCTGCAATTGTTCCCAATCACTTTCTTGAGGCATGAGACATGAAAAACTGTATGGATTTTTGTAGTAGATGGCAAGGCCAACTTGTAGGCCACTTCTCCAATGCGCTGAAGTACTTGATATGGTCCGTAGAATTTGGGAGAGAGTTTCTGACACCCCTTGTCTTTGAGTGATGTTTGCTTATATGGTTGGAGCCGTAAAAGGACCTGATCCCCTTCTTGAAATTGGCGCTCTGAGCGATGCTGGTCTACCTGTTGCTTCATGCGGTTCTGAGCTTGATGAAGATTCTCTCGAAGATGGGCGAGCATGGTTGCGCGGTGTTGTAGGAGTTGATCCACTACTTGTACTTTTGAGCATCCCTTGAGATACGAAGTAGGTGAAGGCGGGAGTTGACCATATACTGCTTCATAGGGATTCATTTTGGTGGTGGCATGATAGTTGGTGTTATACCACCATTAAGCCAGAGGTAGCCACTGTACCCAAAGGTGTTGCTTTTCTGAAGTGAAACACCTAAGGTAGGTTTCTAGACATTTATTGACGACATTGGTTTGACCATCTGTTTGCGGATGATAGGAAGTACTGAGTTTTAGTTGAGTGCCTTGTATTCTGAAGAGTTCCTGCCAAAAATTGCTGGTGAAGATCGAGTCACGGTCGGACACAATAGAAGTGGGCATGCCATGCAATTTGAAGATCTGATCCACAAAAGATTGAGCAACCAAAGTTGGTGTAAACGGGTGGGGTAGAGCACAGAAATGAGCATACTTAGACAATCGGTCCACAACCACCATGATGATTGACTTGTTCCCTGACTTTGGAAGACCTGTAATGAAATCCATAGAAACCTCCGTCCAAATTGATGTCGGAATGGGCAATGGTTGTAATGTGCCTCGTGTGTTAACGGTTTCCCCTTTGTGGCGTTGACAGACATCGCATTCTGCTACGAAGCTAAGGATGTCCTTTTTCATGCCTGTCCAAAAAAATGATCTTCTGGTGTGAGCATACGTCTTCTGAAAGCCCGAATGTCCTGCAATGGGAGATGAGTGCAATTCTGCCAAAATGCGACTTTTGAGGGTGGATGTTGGTGATATTACGACTATGTCCTTGTAGCAAAGAATATCATCCTACCACGAGTAGCCCTTGGTGAAATTTGGATCTGCCTGCAATTGAGAAATGAGTTGGGAGAGCCCGGGGTATGAAAACCATTCCCTACGAGCTTCTTCAATCCATTCTAGAATGGGGAGGGAAATTGCTAGCAGGGTACTTTCCTCCTCAAATTGGCGAGATAATGCATCTACTACACTATTGTCTTTCCCTTTCTTGTAAATGATCTCATAATCATATCCCAGCATTTTGGCTAGCCATTTATTTTGTTGTGTGGAGGATAGGCATTTCTCCAAAAAATATTTAAGACTGTGATGATCTGTGCAGATTTGGAAACGTCGCCCCAATAAGTAAGGTCGTCAGGGGTCGACTGCGTGTAAGATGGCCATCATTTCCTTCTCGTAGGTAGATTGGCCCAGATTCCTCCCACTGAGTTGTTGGCTTGTGAAGGCCAATGGTTGCCCTTCCTGCATTAAGACCACCCCAATACATGTACCCGAAGCATCACATTCAATGACAAAAGTTTTGGTGAAGTCAAGTAGTGCTAAAACTAGAGTGGAACACATGGCATTTTTTAGAGCTGTAAAGGCCTGTTGTGCTTCCTCATTCCAGAAGAATGAATTTTT